>PVKH010036915.1:0-11530 GCA_004027955.1 Chaetophractus vellerosus | reverse complement strand
CCTATGGAATTGTTTAGACATTTGTCCAAGATCAATTGAAGATAAATGCACAATCTAATTTTGGCTACTCTTTTCTATTCCATTGATCTATTTGTCTATCCTTATTCCAAAACCACAGTCTTGATTATTATAGTTTTCTAGTAAGACTTGAAATCATGTAGATTTTAGAATCAGCTTGTCACTTTCTAGAAATGATACCTGAGGTATTATGTGATTGATTTGAATCAATAGGTCAATTTGGGGAGCAGTGAAACATAACAATAATGTGTATTCTGGTGTTTGTTTTTTCTCTCTGTGTATCATTGTAGATAGTTTCTTGCATTGTCTTTGGGTTCACTGATCTTTTATTCTATTATTTCTAATTCACTGTTAATCACATCCAGTGTATTTTTTTCCTTTTAGCTATTTTAATTTTCATTTCTCTAAGCTTCATCTTGCTCTTTTTTATATCTTTCTTTTTTTCTCTTCATCATGATCATGCTTTTTATATCTTCTAAACATAATAACCAAAATTATTATTGGAAGCTATTAAATATCCTTATTTGTTAGTTCCAACATCTTTGGGTCTATTTCTCTGATTGAGTTTCTTCTCCTGGTTATGGGTCATATTTTCCTACTTCTTTACATGTCTAACATTCTTTATTGGATGCTGGACAATGTGAATTACACATTGTTGGCCAATGGATTATGTTGCACTCATTTACATACTGCTATATTTTCTTCTGATGTGCGGCTAGTTACTTGGAATTAGTTGGGTCATTTAAAAACTTGTTTTTAGGAGTTATTAGGATAGATCTAGAACAGCCTTTAGATAAGGCCTAATGTATCCCTCCTGCTAAGATGAAACTTTTCTGTGCATCTTACTTGATGCCCTTGTGTTATGAGATTTTGCCAATTTGGCCTCTGGGAACACACACTATTTCTAGCTTTGTGTGATCTATAGGAACTTCTACCTACTCCTCTCCAGTGAATCTTTCCCCAACCTAAGAGTAAGGTTTTCCCTCTTATGCATGCTGAAATCAGTATTATCCAAAGACTCGAGGAGACTCCATTTCCCCACAAATCTCCAGGGCTGCTCTATGTCTGTCTGTTTGTCTCTCTCTTTGCAGCTCCCTCCTCCTCTCCAGTTATCTGCCCCACAATATCTAGTCATCTTGGGACTTCAGACAATAAGCTGGTACAATAATAAGTTTCACTTTTCTGTTTCCCTTTTCTCGGGGATCATAGTTCTGTGTTGCCTCATGTTCAACATCTAAAAGCCTGTTCCATTTACTTTGGTTTTGTCATTGTGTCAGGTGAAAGGGTGACTACAGGTCCTGCCATTCCATTTTGTTAGAAGCAGACGTGTCCTCCTTGCTGTTCTAAAGTTACACAGTTGCCCAGTTCTGACCTGGAGAGTTGCATCTCACACTGCCTTCTCTTCAATGGCCAGATTTAATGCAGTGACCTCTCAGAAGAATTTCTTGGTGTCTCCACTTAGAAGTAACTTTTGTCTCTCCAAATGTCACAGTTTCAAAACAGAAGACTGTGACATAGCACCTTTTTCTTCATTTTTATATAGTTGGGAGGTTATGGAAATCCCATTTTGATGCAGTGAGTCAAATAAGTAAAACTGCTGTTTTTATACTACCTAATAATTTCTGCAATATGTAATAACAGATGCAATAGTGAGGTTTAGAGATGGAGTAAAGTCTCAAAAATAAGGTGAGGCTCAGTGATAGGGTCTAAGTGCAAGTTTTGACTATGACCTGGTAATAAAAAGAGTTTTTTTTTTTTTAATTTTAGACTATGTCATAATGGCATACATTAAAATGGCTGCTTTGAAACATCACGCAATCTGTAAGACTTTATTCTCTATAAATAAGTTATTCTTTATACCAGCTATCATAATTAGTTATGGGAATATTTTTCCCTTCCTGACAGTGTCCATGTCTTTCATATTTTATTCTATGCTCCAAATCCCTAGAATAGGGAGTTTCATAGAGCAAGCTGAAAAAAATTGTATTGAATAAATAATAAATGGATGAGTATATGGAGGAGTGGAAGGGCAGATGCTCAGATTCCTACTGTTTCAGAAAAGTCTGCTTAGTTTGAAATGAAGCAGGTTAGGAGGTATGGAAGGTGATCATCATTGCAAACGATACTCTACAAATAATAACATTAATTATAATAGTTAATGCATATTGAACACTACATTGTGCCAGGCATTATGCTAAGGGCTAATATATATTTTCTCCTTGATTTGGTGCCAGACACATGGATTAACCCATTTTACCCTCACCAAAACCTTTTGAGATAGTATTGTCATGCCTATTTAATAAATGAGAAAACTCAAGCACATTGAAACTAAGTAACTTGAGGAAGGTCACGGAACTACAGCCAGTATTTGAATCCAGTCTGGCTATAGTCCTAATGCTCTTAACTACCATGTTACACTGTGTAGTAGATTGAATTACATACCCCAACATACACATACTCTTAAGTTTAATCCACATTCCTGTGTGTGTGAACCCATGGTTAATGGCATCTCTTGTAGATGTTAGTTAAGATATGACCCAACTGGAAGAGAGTGGGTCTTAATCCATACTACTGGAAGGCTTATAAAGAGAAGAAACCAAAGCCAGAAGTTAGAGAAGGCCACAGTAGAAAGTGGAAGAGCAGATGAAAGACACCACCAGGTGATGGAGGCAGAGATACAAGCCAAGAAACTCCAAGGTTTGCTGCAAACTAGCATCAAAATGCTACTGATTTGGAGAAAGCAAGGCTTACTGATACCTTGATTATGGAATTCTTTTAGCCCCAAAAGTATGTAACAATAAATGCTTGTTGTTAAGCCAACTCAATGTATGATATTTGTCATAGCAACCTGTAAGTCGAAACTATATTGCATATAAAGAAATTCTTAAAGAGATTAGGTAAACTTTTCCAAGGTTGTACAGTTAAGGAGTGGAAGAGCTAGGATCTGGCTGTTTCTATGCATGAGGCAGAGTCTACACTCTTCATTACTAGATTCTACTGTGCTTAGTAGCAATTGGTTTAGTTTTTATGTAATGGCAACTATTATAGTTATCAATTATTTTGATTATATTTCATTCTTTGCTTAGACTGTCAGGGAATTCAGAGTCAAATTTTAACCATTTTTTCACTTCCGAAAATAAGACTTTACTAGATTCAATGTAAACTAATTCCTAGTTTTATATTATTTCCCTACATTCAGTTACCTGTTGTCTTGAGTTCCTCATGTGTTTTTGGTATGCTACATTCAGCTCTATAACACACAGGAATCTCAGAGCTTTTTTGAATGAGTTGGAGGAGTAATTAACTAACATAGAATTTATAATATAGGCATAACTTGTGGCTCTTGAGAGCTGGGTGCCATGAACAAGTCTAGAGGGCATTATTCATTGTAGAGGTTAAATATATATCCCATTCCATCAATACAGAAGAAAAGCAAGCCAATGGACTGATTTTAATCACAATGTGGTTGACTGCCACAGAAGGAAGAAGAGAAGGAGGAGAAGAATGGAAATAGGGATAAAATAGCATGTGTTTCATGCTTACTATATGACAGATACCCTTTAAAGTACTTTGCATATATTAATTCCTTTAATCCTCACAAAAATTCTGTGAGTTAGACAGTACTACTATCCTGTCTACCTACGAGGAAACCAAGGTACATAGAGGCTAAGTAACTTGTTCAAGGTTGCACAGTTTGCTACTGGTAGTCAGGAGAGTCACTGATAATTTAACTTCAAAAAATGTTACATATCTTTTTCATATATGTTTGTTAATATAAAAGAGAAGCCAAAGGATGGAATGTAAGAAAGTGAACTGAAAAATTCAGAAAGAGACCCCTGTGCTTTCTTCCAGTCTCATTCCTCCTTGGAGTTGGTGAGGACTTTAGTGAAGGTGACCCAGTAAAGAAATACTTAAGAAAACTCAGGCCATTAGCATAGATCATGCTACTCTCGTTTCTGAACCTTCTCCAGCTCTTCTCATTCCTGGCTGTTTCTTGGCTATCTCTAGGTAAGCATCCTCCACGATGGTCCTATTGCAAGGTGCCAAGATGCTGCAGACGCTGGAGAAATCCTTGAGAAACAGTCTTCCTGCATCCTTAAAGGTGAGGATGGAAAATTCTGAAGGGAGTAAGGAATTGCAACATCCTGTGAAAGAGAGGGGAAAGAGTCTAATATTTATTCAGCATTTATCCTGTGACAAGTACTATTTCATATTTTTTCTTATTTAAATTGCTTTTCCTTGCTTTAAGATATTTGCAGAATATGAAGAAAATGGAGGCTCATTAAATGATTTACCCAGTATTCCACAAATAGTGTGTTGCAATGCTCTGATATGAATAGAAGTATGCTTGACACTGAACTGCTTTTAGCTCTGTGCTGACTCAAAAACAATTCTCTTGTTTCTTTACGAGAAACATTTCATAATAAACCTAGATATTTGCCCAGAGCTCAAAGTTGACTGTGAGTACATATTAATGTTTAACTTATTTTCCAGGTGAAGGATTAACCATCTCTCGTCTAGAAATATGGTAACAGGTCAAATTCTATCTCATAAAATTTCAATGGATTGTGCTTTATAAAAAAGTCACTTAGATAGGTTTAGAAATTATTATAAAGTATAGGTTTATTCATTGCAATGATATGAGTTGCAATGGGGTTGGATTCTGCACAGGTGGTGTGAGGGGAGGTACATGTGCACACACACACGTGTGTGTGTGTGTTAACATTACTCAGGGGGGTGACTGAAACTGGTGACCAGCTTATTTGATGCTTCTTCTTCAGTTAATGAAAATAGATGACTTTTCACGACCAACTACCCAACTCCAAAACCAACCAGCTTCAGGTTCAGGCATAGTAGCCATGTAGAAGTGGTGATAGTGTTGGCAAACATTTTTTGTATAATAGCTTGTTTCATACACTGTGATAAGTGCCTTATAATCATTCGCTTATATAATCATCAAGCCCTACAAAGAAGGTACCACTACATTCCCTATGTTATAGATGATGGATCTGAAGGCAATAGTTTGAACAGCTGCTCACTGCTGGGCTAGGAATACAAACTAGAGAGCTCATTTCAACTCTTTGTCCACCCTCCTTTTGAACAAAATAGGAATCAATATCAGGAACTAGGAATTGTAGAACACTTATTGTTTGAGTGGATGGTCAACAGGAAGAAATAGAAATGGCACAATCCTCTCTTTTAGTCTACCCATATCTCCAGGCTAAGAGGTTCTCTTGGTCTGAGCATTCTCTTTCTTATAAATGTTACTGGTCCTTTTGCAGTGGAGCTTGAGTGTGAGGTGGTTTCCCAGTTTTCAGTTTATCTTGTGTTTAGGGAGAATTTTTGAGGGGTGGAGTTGGGTTTAAAAGCATATAAATAGGGAAGCAGGTGTAGCTCAATGGTTGAGCACCTGCTTTGCAAGTATGAGGTCTCAGGTTCAATCCCTGGTACTTACTAAAAAAAAAAAAAAAAAAAAAAAGGGAAAAAAGAAGAAAAAAATCATATAAATAACCCATGCCTGTGATGAAAACATAACTTTCATGGAGCCCCCATGAAGATCTTTGTCTTTCACAACAAGATGAGCTTCTTGGCCACTCTCCCAAAGCAATGATTTCAGAAGTGGGACGATAATACATCCATATAGTAGAAGCTTATGCATCCATCAGAAAATTATAGAAAATATTTGCATTTATTAACATAGAAAAAGGCCCACATTGTGTTCAGTGGGAATAAATCAGATTTCAAAATAGTATGTAACAGGTAATTTTATTTTCATAAAATTGTGTGCCTATATGTGTATGAATGAGAGAAAACTCTGGGAAAGATAATATTAAATACTGCAACAAAAAGTGGTATTTTTTAAATTATTAATTTTATTTGTTATATATTTTACAATATGCATGTATGAATCCATACTTTGATGGGGAAGTAATTTTTCCATATAGAGTAAAAATATTACATAAAGATTATTTGATCTAAATACTTTTTTAAACATAAAACTCCATGATTTCATAGAAATAAACCTTGTCTTTTTCAAACAAAAGGCACCTGGTCATCACTTCCTAATATGCCAACCCTCCTATTTCTTGGGATTTTACAGGTTTATGGGACTATCTACCACATTAACCAGGGAAACCCATTCAAACTAAATGTGCTGGCAGATGAATGGCCTGATTTTAATACAGTGGTTGTCCGACCTCAGGAGCAGGTAAGATGTCAGTGGTGGAATGAATATGCATTTATGTTTATATTTGCTGTGTATCTCCCATGTGCCTTGTAATGTGGTAGACATTGGGGAATCGGAAATGAATCATGGGGAATATAACCAAGTCCCTGTGCTCAAGAAGTTCACAGCTTGGAGGAGAGGATAGATAAACAAGGTATAATATGGCATGAGATATGAAAAAACAGAAGATCTAAAAGATACAGAAATAGCTCGGGCATAACCTGGTTAAAATTTGATGTGGACATCTAGTTGACCAAAATGGCAGCATAGGTGTTCTAGGGTTCTATCCCCTACAGAATCTTTGAACAATTAGTAAAAACCGGCAGAACCATCTTCCTTGGTACTCCAGAAAAGTTAGAGGGTAGCAGTTACAGGGCAAGCACTGAATCAAGAAAAATCTTTAGGAGAAGGTTGTGGTGTTCTTGCAGCCCCCTCCCTCAACCTTCTACTGAATTGTGTGCAGCTGGCCTGTGGTCTCATTGTCAGTCCCTGGTCCTGTTCCAGAGGGAGTAGGAGTAACCCATATACATACATTGGGGTGCCTGCATGTTGTTGCCAATGTATTGGGTGGAAACCTGAAAGACTGAACCAGGACACTCATCTCTGGATTGCCTGCCTAGAACTTGCCCTACAGGTAGAAGCAGCTTGCAGACAGCTAAAGCAGTTTAAGAAGCAAACAACTGAAGTGGACTGGAGCAACGGATTGCTGGTATCAAGACATATAATAGAATACCTGGAAAGGGAGAAAAATCTACTTCACAGGGATTAGAAGGGGCATTCAGATATCTTTAAAAAGAGGAATTCTTAAGGTCAAAAGTACATGCCCAGACCAGGAAGCATGCTGATCTTTTGGTAAGAGGGTTAAATGCTAACGGAGATCACAAGCCAATTGAATGACAATGTTTAAGGACAATGAAAGGCATTTGTTCCTTGAGTTATTTGTATTTTTTTTAGCTACTGGCACTCAAAAAGTATCTGTCACATCACCAGCTGGATAGACAATTAAGGGACAGATAGACGAGAGACTAAATTCCAGAGTTAGCCCATTAAAATATTAAAATGTACAGTGTGTGACAGAATATTACAAAACAAACAGAGAAACAGAAAATGATGGTCCATGCAAAGAACAAGGTAAAACTTAAGAAATCATCAATGAAGAGGACCAGATTTTTGACATATCAGACAAGGACTTTAAAAAACTGATCTTCACTATGCCCAAGTACATAAAAGAAAATAAAGAGAAAGAACTAAGGATAACAGGAAACTGATTAATGAAAAGCATGAGAATATCAAATAATAAATATAAATTATAAAAAGGAACCAAACAAAATACTGCAGTGGAAGATCACAATAACTAGAATAGAAGACTCCCAGGAGGGTTTCAACAACAGCCTGGAGCTGACAGAAGAAAGAATCAGTGAATTCTAAGACCATTGACATGATTCAGGCAAAGGAGCAGAAAAAAAAAAAAAGAATGAAGAAAAGTGAACAAAGCCTGAGACCTGTGGGACACCATTAAGTATACAAATATGTGCATTATGGGAGTCCTAGAAGGAAAAGAAAGAGAGAAAGTAGCAGAATGAAAATTCAAAGAAATAATGGTAGAATAGTTTCCAAATTTAAAGGAAGACAAGAATACCAACCATGATAAACTCATAGAGAATCATATTCCAACATATTGTGGTTAAGCAGTCAAATGTCAAGGGCAAGTACAATGTTATGAAAGCTGCAAGAGAAAACCAATATGACATGAATGTGGGAGACCCAATAGGATTAAGTGGCACTTTCTTATCAGAAACCATGGGGGCAAGAAGGCAGTGGGATGAAATATTTAAAGTGCTGAAATAAAATAATTGCCAACCAAGTATTCTATATCCAGCAAGACTGTCTTTCAAAAATAAGGGAGAGATTAAGACATGCCCAGATAAACAAAAGCTGAGGGAGTACATCACTACTGGACCTGCCTTATAGGCAATGCTAAGGGGAATTCTTCAAACTAAAAGGAAAGGACACAAGACAGTGGATTGAAGTAGCATAAAGAAATAAAGACCTCTGGTAAAGGTAATTATACGGGTACTTGGATTTTTATGCATAATTTAATTTTTTTGTCTTTTTGCACGTTCTAAAATACAAATGCATAAAAAGTAATGATAAATCTATGTTTTTAGACATACAATATATTAAGACAATTTGTAATAAGTGCAAAAAAAGGTGGGGGGCAGAGGGGAATAGGAATATAGTTTGAGTATAGGAACACAGTTAAGTTAGTATGAAATCAAACATGATTGTCATAGATTTATGGTAAACACAAAGATAATATCTAAAAATATATATGTGGAAGAAAGTGAGAAGAAGCTCAGATGGTTCACCATAAAGAATTAAATAAATATGAAAGTAGGCAGTAATAGAAGAATTGAGGGACAAAAACAGTGTAAGACTTACAAAGACCAAATAGTTATTTTAAAAGTAAATGGATTCAGATCCTTTTGTGGTTCATAAGCATGATGAATACGTATTGGCGCGGTTGTGTGAGATGTGCCCCCTTCAAACCTTGTTAAGATGCCAGCATATTACCTGTCTGACTTGGGGGGGGGGGGAAAGTTAAATGGATTCAGTCCACCAGTCAAAAGGCAGAGATGCTGGAATGGATTAAAAACATGACCAAATATATTCTGTTTACAAAAGACTCCCTTAAATTCAAATACATAGTAGGTTGAAAGTGAAAGACTGGAAAAAATATTCCATGCATATAGTAACCAAAGGAGATCTAGGGAGGAGCCTGCAGACTCAGGGGCGAACTCAGGGGTGCTCTCAACACGGGGGCCATGGCCCCAAGGGGAGCTGCAGTTCCTGGGGCAGAGCTAGCACATCTTTCCCTGGGGCTCAAGGAAAGAGAACCACATAAACCTGCAGGCACAGTACAGCCTCAGAGATAGCGTTTCCACTGCTGACCACAACATGTGTATTCTGGAATGGTGTTTGGAGGAGTTGCTGTGGTTTATCAAGGGATCCACAAATACTAAAGAACTTTCTTCCAAAGGAGGGAAAATACACCACTCCAGAGGATCCCATGACTTTCGGGATGGCCTGGGATTCTCCACCAGAGAAGAAAACTTGGGCCTAGTTAATGGCTTTCAGTGGAGGCATTCTGGGGCTTTTTAAAAAGATATGAATTCAGATTATAGGGCTGTATAAAAGATGAATCCAGGCCAAGGAGTAGACCAGCTGCATGACGTGACTGACACAATCAAAACCAATCCCAACAACAGAAGAATGAGCATGCATTCTTGGAATTCAAAAGATCTTCCTCTGATGGTGCTGCCGTCATGCCACACCCTTTGCCGGTTCTACATGGGCAATAACGAGCTTTCATGCCAGCTGTATCAGCAGTGGGGAGCCATGGGTCTTGGCATGTCTTTCAACATCGCCAGCTATGCCATGTTCACCTGCATGGTCATACACATCAGAGGCCTGAAGCCAAGTAACTTTGTATATACTTTTGGAGATGCACATATTTACCAGAATCCAATGGAATCACTGAAAATTCAGCTTCAGCAAGAACCAAGGCCTTTCTCCAAGCTCAAAAATCTTTGAAAAGTTGAAATAATTGATGACTTCAAAGCTGAAGACTTTCAGTTTGAACGGTAGAATCTTCATCTGACTATTAAAGTGGAAATGATGGTCTCACGTTCTTTTAAAGGACTTTAAATTATTTCTAGGGTATTGTTAGTCTTTAAGGGTTTGATGGCAGGTGAATTTGCTATAAAGATAAAAGGAATTAGGTAAAAAACCTGTTGATTACCTATTAGATGTTAGTCATTTAAAAATGCATTTCCTTCAAGGAGGTTGCTACAGGCAAATATAACTGCTGGTTGTTTTAGTAACAAAAGACTTTGAGCTTGGTTAACTCACTGAGGATGTATGAAAAGGCTAAGATTATGAGTAAGGTCATATAGTGTATCTTCTTTGATCACAGTGGAACAAACTAGAAATAAAAAACAGAGTGAGAACTGGAAAACTCACAAATATGTGGAAACCCACCCTTAAAAAATCAATGGGTAAAAAAAGAAAACACAAGGGAAATTAGGAAATATTTTGAGGCAATGACAATGAAAACATAGCATACCAAAACTTATGGAATGCAGTAAAGGTAGTGCCTAGAGGGGAATTTATATCTTTAAATTTTACTGAAAAAGGAGAAAGATCTCTAATCAGAGATGGAACCTCACAAATGGAGGATCTAGAAAAAAAGGAGCAAACCAAACCCAACACAAGCACAAGGAAGGAAATAACAATGATTAGAGTGGACAGAAATGAAAAAACAATAAGAATCAACTAAACCAAAAGTTGGTTCTTTGGAAAGATAAATAAACTTGACAAATCTTTAGCTAGACTGAGAAATTAAAAAAAGGGAGGATGCAAATAACTTAAATCAGAAGTGAAAAGGATTATAAGGGGATATTATGAACAAATGCATGCCAACAAATTAGAAAACCCAGGTGAAATGGACAAATTCCTAGAAACCCACAAACTACCAACACTGACTCAAGAAGAAATAGCATATGTCAACAGACCAAGAAAAAGTAAAGAGATTGGATCAGTAACCAAAAACTTCACAGCAAATAAAAGCTCAGGAACAGATGGCTTCACTGGTGAATTTTACCAAATATGCCAATAAATTAACACCAACCCTGCTCAAATGCTTCCAAAAATTTGAAGAGGAGGGAGCCCTTCTTAACTCATTCTGTGAAACCAACATCACCCTTAAACCAAAACCAGATAAAGGTACCCCAAGGAAAAAATAGTATAGGCCAATATCCCCAATGAATATATGCGAAATCCTCGACAAGATTCTAGCAAACTGAATCCAACACACATTAAAAGAATTATACACCATGATCAGGTGGTGGGATTTATTCCAGGAATGCAAAGGTGATTCAGCATATGAAAATTAGTTAATGTAGTACCCTCCAGTAATAGAATGAAGAAAAAAAACATACAAGCACCTCAATTGTTGCAGAAAAGGCATTTGGCAAATACAGCATCCCTTCTTGATAAAATCCCTCATAACTAGAGATAGAAGAAAATATTCTTATTTATTTATTTATTTATTTATTTATTTTTTATATATCTATATACATTTTTAGGATACATTGATTACATGAATGTTACACAGAGATTCCAGGAGTACCCATATGCCACCCCCCAGCCCTCCCACAACCCCCCACATGCACATCCCTAAGTGTGGCATAACGCCTCTAATAGTTACACACATTTTGGGGCTTT
>PVKH010036914.1:0-11525 GCA_004027955.1 Chaetophractus vellerosus | reverse complement strand
AAAAAAAAAAAAGAATCCTAGGGCCCTTAAGAAGATGCTAAATCTAATTTGCCTATGCTCTATAAATGGAACAACAAAGCCTGGATGACTGGACATCTGATTACAGCGTGGTTTACTGAATACTTTAAACCCACTGATGAGACCTACTGCTCATAAAGAAAGATTCTTTTCAAAATATGACTACTCTGACAGTGCACCTGGGCACCCAAGAGCTCTGCTGGAGATGTATAAGGAGTTTAATGTTGTTTTCATGTCTGCTAACACAACATCCATTCTGCAGCCCATGGTTGAAGGAGTCATTTCAACTTAAGAAATATATTTCATAAGGTTATGGTTGCCATAGATAGTGAGTCCTCTGAAGAATCTGGGAAAGCACATTGAAAATCTTCTGGAAAGGATTCATCATTCCAGGTCAAAATATCAACATTCACAGGATTCTGAAAGAATTTGATCTCAGCCCTCATGGATGATTTTGAGGGGTTCAAGACTTCAGTGGAGGAAGTAACTGTATGTCTGGTGGAAACAGCAAGAGAAGTAGAATGAGAAGTGGAGCCTGAATATGTGATTGAACTGCTGCAATCTCATAAAACTTTAATGGATGCTTCTGGTAGTTGAACAAAGAAGGTGGTTTCTTGAGATAGAATCTACTCCTGGTGAAGATGCTCTCAACAGTGTGAAATGACAAAGGATTTAGAATATTGCATCAACTTAGTAAAGACAGCAGCAGGGTTTGAGAGGATTGACTACAAATTTGAAAGAAGTTCTTCTGTGGGTAAAATGCTGTCAAACAGCATTGCATGCTATAGAGAAATCTTTCATGAAAGGAATAGTCAATCGATATGGATGACTTCATTGTTGTCTTATTTTAAGAAACTGCTACAGTCACCCCAACCTTCAGCACCCATCACCCTGATCAGTCAACAGCAAAAAGATGTCAACTCAAAGGTTCAGTTGATGGTTAGCATGTTTTCAGTAATAAAATATTTTTAAATTAAGGTCTGTACATTTTTTAGCCATAATGCTATTGCATACTTGATAGACTACAGCATAGTGTAAACAACTTTTGTATGTACTGCAAAACCAAAATATTTGCATGACAAACTGTATTGTGACATCCACTTTATTGCAATGTCTGGATATCTGCAATATCTCCAAGATATGCCTGTATTGGAAGTCAGATTGGGGAAACAGTTCTGGTGATGGACTAGTGGCAAACTCCCTAAATGGCACTGAGGTGTGTGTGTCTTGGAATGATGGCAATGAAGTATTTTTAGAAATAAAACAAAACAACACTTTTTGTGTTTGGAATGAGAATAAAGGACTTTTATCATTTTTTTTTTGTAATGGGGTGAATTCGTATAAATCTATCCCTATTTTTTGCATCCATAGTGAGCAGTGATACGATTTGCAGTGGCCAGCAGGTATCAGAGATCCTGCTTTTGCCCTTGGAACAAATGTATGGTAATTGGCCAGGCTGGTTAAATGTGCTACTAGGTTTGTCTGATGAGCACTAGTTCCTGGGGAAGTATACAGAGGTACTCAGTGTTGCCCTGAAGCCTGAATTTATCTTTTATCATTTAACCTGTTTATCTTTTTGTGGTGGTGGTTTGATTTTTTACAAAATTTTAGAAAAATAGAGATGTGATATATTTATAGAAAAAATCATGTAAAAATACAGTGTTCCCTTATAACCTCCCTATTTACCCTGTTTATCTTTTATTCTAAAGGCATGGCACCACTTTATTTTAAAATAATTAGTTTACATTTAAGTACCATATTATGTTTTTGTTTTTGTTCTTTTTAAGAAGCAACCAGATAAGTTTTTCTTCCACTGAGTTGGGTTTCTAAAAATGGAGTTTCTTGAATCTATATGGAATATTTATCTCTATATATTACATAATACAATGAAAAATTCATAAATATTTAACCCTAACATGGAAAATTCAGACATATGGTTTATGATATGAATTGTGGAAAGGAAGTCTATAAATAAAAGGAAACATTTATTTGCTAATTTAAGTTGGTCACAGTAAGGCATGCTTATACCCGCGTGTATATAAATTCATTTTCTTCTGACTTATTTTAAACCTCCCTTTTAAAATATTTTTATGGCAGTTGACTGAATGTCATAGATACAGAACTTGGTTAAGCACCCAAGGTAATTTATATATTTGCTCTGTTTACAATAACTTTCACTTAAATCTCTGGTAAACATGGCAATTGTCATAAGGAAATATGTTACTTGCCATGTTCAAATCTAAACTCTTGGAAACTGTTCTTGAGGAATTGTAATTGTCTTTTGTTTGGTATTTCATTTCCTTTTGCAGTTCAAACATTTGTTGTACATTTCAGTGAGGTTTATATATTTTTTCACATCAGTGTCACAAGACCTTTACTTGAAATTTTAAGCTAAATAATATATATATATATATTGCTTGAAAAAAATGTAATCCCTGAATAATTCATTCTTTAGAATGCGTTCACTCCCTTTGTAGGTTCTACATGACCAAGGATGTGGGGACTAAGTGGAAACTGTGCTAAGTGTTACAGTAGTTGACAAACTAGTTGGGTTAGATAAGTCCCCCAATTGGAGTGTCAGCATGGATTAGTGTAGCCCATGGAGAGAAAAAGAAGGTAGAAAACAACATCCAAAATACTTATAAAATCAATGAGCTGTGACAGGGAACGAGCCCAAGATACTCTCCCTGTGTTGAATTGAAGACCATCCATTTTAGCTATTGAAATTGCCTTCCAGTGCATGGGAGGTGCTAATTTGCTCAGACATGTTTGGCAAACATGCATGTAGAATTTGCTCAGTCCTGTTGTTATTTATGTGCAGTAATGCCTGTAGCCAGAGAACTATTTTTCTGGACTTGCCTCCTTCTAGCCGAGAATAAAGGCTTGAGGAATATGGGAGATGTCAGTAGCAACGAGCAACTTGAATTCCTCATGATAAAGACCATGGCTGGGAAGAATTGAGCAGGCAAGTGAAGGTTACTGACTCCGCATTAATAAGAAATTTACGAGAGTACAGAACAAATCATGCCAGGCCATCTTTATCGTCTTCTAGGTGGACGTGCAAGATTAAAGAAAGGAATTCAATAGCTGTAATATCTGGAATTGAGTAAATCATCTAATTCTGTATCTCTACAAATCTTTGGGGACAGTGGGGGCGGGGGCAGGGGAGGGGGAGAACCTCAATGAGAATTGGCTCTGAGCACTGTCATGTGGATTCAATTTGGCTGTTGTAATAAATTACAATGGAGCAAGGTCCATTGGGATGATGTTGGGATCAATAGAAGGTCAGGCTGTAACATCTCCAGCAGTGGTCTGGAAGAATGGATAACACACTTTATTAAGCTTGGCAGGCCAGGAGGTTTTGGTACTGCTATGGTCACCACCACAGTCATTAGCTTTTACGAAGCACCTGTCGGGTACAGGGCACTCTGGGGGTTGCTAGAAGAAAAATAGAAAGTGTTTAATTGTCCACATGGTCAACCTGCTTAATATTGATGATAATAGGTACAATTTTTTTGCACCCTTAGAGGACTCCCATGCATAATGCTAAACCTTTTTCATGGATTATTTCTTCTGTTGACAACCTTTGAAGGGAGTTTTTGTCCCCGTTTTATAGATGAGAAAAGTAAAGCAGTAAAGCGAATTACTGCTGACCATGCAGCTGGTAAGTAGCAGCAATAGGTTATGAACTGAGGTAGTCTGATTTTTACTCTGAACAACTACCTCTGAATACACATATCCCTGTGTGCTCATGGAGAGAGTATGCTTGTTGGCTAGTTCATTCATTCATTCATTTGTTCATTCACTCAGCAAACATAATAAATGTACTTAAGATGGTCCTGGCGTAGTATAGGAGACAGAATCAGGAGATAATTTTCCAAAAAGTGGTAAAATCATAACTCTCATACAGATATAAAATGAACACATGTTAAAGATTTTATTTAACTCATTAATCCATGAGGGAACCAGGCAGATGTTAGAACCGGATGGAGAATTCAGAGAACAGACACATTTATAGATCAGGAATATTGAAATGGATGTGCAGATGGAGGCAAAACTGTTTCAGCCCCGCTCCCCTCCAAACCTCAACAGGAAGGGAAGTCAATATAACCTGTACTGGAAGGGTCAAAATTTGCATGTCTATAGATAAGAATTATTTTGCGTTGCTATCAGTTCTCTACAATTTACTGAGTTGTAATATAGTTCAAAGACATGAGAGACTAGAATCAGATAACCTGAAAGGGTGTGATCTAAGTAATGCACAGTTTTCTATTGTAGCACAATTTTTTTCCTCCAAAACTAAAGAAAGAATTATGGTACAGCACAATAAGGTATGATTTTGGGGAAAAGACTTACAGATAGGGAAGAAGTCTGGCTTTTCCAAATGGTTCAGAGAGGACTTTAGTGCAAAGCTAAGAATTGAAAAACGAAGAGCCTTCGAGCCTGAAGGAATTCTCATTTTTCAGATGGTGACGTCTGGGGCAGAGTTAGGGGATTATTTTCAGTCACTGACTGGGTGATTCTGGTGCTCATCTGGGACCAGTATGCCTGGCCTCAGACTTCACTTCCTTTTCCTCCAGAGCAAACTGCCTCAGGGTCCTCATCAGCCTTATTGATTGGCGCCAGTGGTTTTATACAAAAGGATTTCAAGTGCATTAGCCCCACTCTTCAAAATGTAAAGGAGCTTATTTAGAATCAAGTAAAAGTCCTGACCACCCACAGTTCTAGTCAGGCTCTACCATCTAGCTGTTCTTCTCCCAAGAACATCCTTACCCATGCTGCGACTGTCCTAGGACCTAGACCCTCATCTTCCCCAGCATGTCCTCTTTGGAAAGGGTCGCCGGTGATAATTGTCAGTATCTCAGGGCCCGCAGCAAGGCCTCCCCAGATCAAAAAGCCCCCAAACCAGATTCATCCCAGGTGGCTTCACGGGCATGACCCCAGTCAGTGCTGGTGATTCGTGAATTTCTCCTCTGGCTGAGATGATTGGCGTTGGTGCGGAGGCACTTCCATTCTTATTTGGGGCATTGAGAGGTAGTTGTCTTCTGATCCCCAAGAGAAATGTCACAAAGTCATAGCAAGCATGTAAAAATTCTTACGGCTTTGAGGAAGATATAAAGACCAAATGATGCTTCGTGCCTTCCTCCTTCCTTCTCTCCCCTTCTGGAGACATAAATCAACATAAATCATCTCTTAGGAATGGAATGGACCAACGCTGTGTCTTTCAGGGACAGGTTTTCAAAACCATCTGTCTCCCGATGAAGGATCATCACATGGCAAATGTCTATGATCTTGGCCTGGCAAGGCAGGACGATCTGAGGGTCCTGTCCCTGTTGTTTGATAAACATTTGCGAACACTTATCAGGGCTGGATTTACCAAAAAGCTGATGCTCGAGTTCATGACCCCTGCCTCATGTGAGCTTCTTCCAAAGCCCTGTCTATGTGTTCTCGTATTTATATATTTTTACAAAATATGCAAAAGTAAGATATTTCTCTATTTCTTTAAAGAGGTACTCACCCCACCCTAACCCTCGACCCAATTCAGGCCCCACAAAACCTGAACCCACTCCTGTTACTGTTGAAATGTGGGCAAACAGCACCAGCCACAGTATGGCAACTCTCAACACCTCAGAAGCAAATGCAGGTAGAGGGAGCAGAGGCTCAGAGTGGGGTGGGCCAAGAAGTAGAGACGGGACGAATTTGCTGCCAACAAGAAGAATCTGCAGCCGGCTTGTGCTAATGGCAGGGCTGACGGGCCTCTGGAGGTTGGCAAATTGGGACACCAGCCTCCACTACCTCTGCAGTATGCCCGTCTCCCCTGTTATACAGGACATTCTAGTAGGAAAAGTACTGTTTGAGCTCTTTGAGGCAGACTTGATGGCTAATGCCTTTAAAGTAAAATTTCCTCTGAACAGTAGAAGCTAAGGTTGTATATCAGAATCAGACATAAATATATTTGGCTATGGGTTATAATAAAATTTACGGGTGTTGAAGGTACTCAAACCATTCTACTTTCTATGCATTTTATTGTCTGAAAAATGTGATATCACTCCTTGGAAGGGAAGAAAACGACTTGGTTCATTTGCTGTTCTGCTGGGAGAGAAAATCTCTGAAACATCAAGGCAACTGGTGGCCGGCTCTCCTCAAGCCCCCATCAGGGAACACTGCGCCAATGTGTTCCTTCGGCCTGCCCAGGCTTTCTAGCGAGAAGGCGTCAGTGCCTTCCCCTTGCTGGCTGCTGGAAAGAGGCAGACTGTTGAGCTGATGTTGATGAAAGGGGCCCAGGTTGTTGGCATTTCAGATTAGGTTTAGAGGGGCTTGGATAGTTTATACCCTGAGGAGTCACGAATGCTGCAACCCAACACTAGCATTGTCTTTCAGAGCCTCTGTGCTGCCCATCTTGAATTACACTGAACTAGCATGAGGGCTTTGAGCTCTGCAGACCAGTGCTTGGCCCATGTCAGATCTTAATTTCTCCTTTATATAAAAGTACATATACTGAGTACGAGGGTAATGTTGAATGACTTGATAAAAACTGAAGCTACTTGAAAACAGGCTCTCAATTATATTACTGCAGCAGGCAGCAGGTTTTTGAGCTTGCTCGTTTGGGTATTGGCAGAATCACTTGGTTTTGACGATTGTTTTAGAAGAAATGGCCCATGTTATATCTACACAGTATCTTGAGCCATTCATTGTCTTACTAGCTGTGTAGACTGACTCAGGTTTTTTTTTTATATCCTCCCCCGACTCCAGCTTCCTCATTGATAAAATAGGGGCACAGAATATCTTTTCCACAGGATTATTATGACAGTGAAATGAGGTGAATGATTTTAAAAGAAATCAGAGAGTTCGTGAGACAGATAGACGTTTAATAAATAATAGCCAATCATATTTATACATATCATCTGTATGGATAGCAGTTATGCAGCCATTTATTCAGTACTGTAATTGCATTCTCACAGTATACCATGCCTAGACTTCCTTCCTCTTACCTCAAAATCAACTCTAGCGGTTTGAAATCGTGTTTCTCTAGAATTTTTATTTTGACGCCTTTGAGCTTGATGTCCCCTCTTCAGCGAAGCTTTCTTTTTCTTTATTCCAGTTCAAAGCAGGTTCGCTCTGGGCCACATGGGGGCATGGTCCTGCTGTTTCTCTCTAAGCATCGACTGACATTCCCTAAAGAAATAGACGCAGGTCAGGGTGCAGGGGCTGTACACGATTGCATTAAGAAGATGACTTTATGTTAGTCTCATCTGTTTTCCCAAGCGTATGACCTTGGGCATAGTGATTGCTGTACAAGCCATAGCTGTTAGCAAAGTTTAGCTGTGCAGGAGCTTAGGAGTTCACAGACGGTTCAAAGGTGCGTTTTTGAATAAATGGTCTCATTCTGTCAGGGCTCCGCTGGCCTGTGTGCCTCTTCCTAAATTCCAGGCCAGATCCCTGCTGCAGGTCAGACAGAACCCTTCCTTCCTGGATGTGGCAGTTAGGGAGTCTTGTTTCTCACCTCCTGGAACTTTAGAAGGTTACCAGTTTTATTGTCCAGAATTAACTCATAACTTACAAAATTGTGCGGGAGAGAGTGTAAACTATAATCCACACTTAGTGGCAGTGCTCCAATATGTGCTCATCAACTGTAACAAATGTACCCGTTGATAATGTGGGAAAGTGTGGGAGGGGGAGTGAGGGGGCATATGGGAATCCCCTACATTTGTTATGTAATATTTATGTAATCTAAGTATCTTTAAAAAAAAAAATAAAAGCCCCTTTTCTCCTCAGGTGTTCTCCCATCCCTCAGAGCCCCTTTCCTTTAGTTTCTTTTCTTACCATTCAAACAAGACATGTGGAGTTAAGAAGCCTTTTCTGAAGCTTTGGGGAAAAAGAGTAGGGCTTCTATTGTTTCAGGGCAGACTGTAGAAAAGAGAGCTTCGGTCATCTCTGACCCTTCGCAAAGCTCAGGCTCCCTCAGCAGGTGGAGTTTTTCATGGGTCACCTTTGTGCACATCGGGGGCTTGCCAACTTGCTCAGCTGTCCCCTCCCTTGCCCGCTTTTCTCCCCAGCCCACTTACATTTCTTTATACCTTCAGCCTTGCCCTTTGAGACCAGTTTAGAATTCGGGTCTGTGCTCTCCTCTGCCTCCCTTCAGATCACACTTCCAGCCCCTCATCTTTTCCTCATAAAGGGGACTATTTCCCTAAGGCAGGGCCAGTTTCTCCCAAAAAAGTACTCAGGTGCCGGCTCTTAAAATACTATTTTTACCCCCTACCTGTTCTCCCCATCTATTTGCCAATATCCTATGGGGTAGACACTGCTCTTATCCCATTTTACAATTGATGAACCTGAGGGGCAAAAAAGTTAGCTAGTCTGCCTAAGGCACTCAAAAGTCTAGGCTCTTGTATATACTGCACCAGGGGTCAACAACTGTTTATTTAAAGGACCAAATGATCTCTTTTGCAGCTACTCAGCCCTGCAATTGTAGTATTAACACAGGTATTAAATATTAGGTAAGTGAACGGATGTGGCTGTCTTTCAATAGAACAATATTCACAAAAACAAGTGGTAGGCCAGAAATTGGCCTGTGGGTCACTTTGCCAACCCTGTACTTCACCATACTGCCTTTTTCTACAAAACTGGCTTTCTATTTAATGTCTCTCATTTAAAGTCTAAAGTGGATTGAAAACAAAATCCATAACAGATTCTAAGTGGCCACATTATTTCAGCTCCTTTTTTCCTTATTCCCCTTTTCCCCCTTCCCTTCCCTTCCCCTTCTCCTTCCCTTTTCCTTTCCCT
Organism: Chaetophractus vellerosus; assembly: GCA_004027955.1. Lineage (NCBI taxonomy): Eukaryota > Metazoa > Chordata > Mammalia > Cingulata > Chlamyphoridae > Chaetophractus > Chaetophractus vellerosus. The sequence continues at coordinate 2,720 of PVKH010036914.1, read as the reverse complement.
TCCCTTCCCTTCCCTTCCCCTCTCTTCTTCTTCTTTTTTTTCCTCTTTTCTTTTTTGCTGAAAGCAATCTGTAGCTTTGCATAGAGCAAACATGACTGTAATGATTGTTAAACTCTCTGTAGGGGAATCCATAACTGTGCTACCTCTGAACTTGGTTGGAAATATGATAGAATTTCACAGACCAGGCCAAGGGCACATTGCTAGAGTTCTGTGACTGTTCTTTGTGCTTTCTTTTAAGCAAAAACGGACAGTGAGTGGACTGCCCACATTTCTCAAAGTCTGGTTTTCTCTCTGGAGTAGTAAGGGGCCTAAAAGAACATAGTTTCTGCTCCATTTATTGTGTCTAAAGAACAGCAGGAGTTGCTGTTTCCCACATCTTGGGACACTAACTCTGACAAATAAATGTGACCAGGAAAAATTTGTGGTTTTTTTTAATGGCTGCTCTGGGTACCTTGCTGATGGAAGTCAACAGCCTATTTTGCCTGAGTCAACTTTCCCATAATCTACTCTGTTTGGTTGTGCAATGGTCTCATCTCTGGTCACTGGTTCTCAAGATTGATATTGCAGACAAAGATAATTCTCTCTACAAGGATGGTTTAAAAAGTAACATTGAAAACTACTTTTCAGGTTTTTTTTTTTTTTTTTTAAGTGCAATTCAGTAATTCACAAGTGGCCAAAAGTTGGATATTTTTTTCCTCCCTATTTTTTCTTAAAACTACCTGCAAAGGCAGTTCATCATTATTTGCCAAGTTTCAGTGTAGAATTAAGCTTTACTGATGGGTTATCATGTAAGCCCCTGAAAATTGGAGTTTATAATGGAAATGTTGAAACTTCCCTAATTTTTTGTTAAATGTTTTCATTCTGGTACTTATCTGAGTTCTAAGAGGGTCTTGGAAAATTATTCCTAGGCCTCTTACTGAATCTATGAATCCCGAGTCAGATTCATTCTTAAACAATCAGAGCAAAGTTCTCATTAAGCCCTGGGACGCGTCTCATTTTGAACTGTAAATACAGGCATACCTTGGAGATATTGCAGGTTTGGTTCCAGACCACACGGTATCCGCAATAAATATGGCAATAATATGAGTCATACAAATTTTTTGGTTTCACAGTGCATATAAAAGTTATGTTTACACTGTACTGTAGTCTCTTAAGTGTATGTTAAGTATATAATAATAATGAAAAAGTTTGAAATATTGCAAGAATTACCACAATGTGATGCAGAGACGTGTAGTGAGTACATGCTGTTGGGAAAACTGCTCCAATAGACTCGATTGATATAGGGTTGCCACAAATATTCATTATATTTCTGGGGGGTAAAAACACAATATCTGCACAGCATAATACAGCAAAGTGCATTCGAATGAGGTGTGCCTGTGGGTCCTGCCTCTCCCATCTCTTAGGCAATTCAGCTGCATGCATCCGGGTAACGAGTGGGGAAAGCGCTTTCTTCTTTCTGTAAAAGCCTGTAGAGTGTCTCATCCCTGCTCCCCACCAGCTACTAATTTAGAAGAATCACCACATGTCCCAGAGCATCTTCTGCAGACCTCATACTGCGGATGAGCTACTCACTGAAATCCATCATCACACATGTTTTGAGGGCCTATTGTGGCCTCTGTGTTGGGAATATGGCAGTGGATGACAGAGATGGAGTCCCTGCTCCCATGGAGCTGCAGTTCAGTGGGAAAATGAGAGTCAATAAACAAAAGTCAACCCTCACTGCGATTGTGGGGAGTGTCAAGAAGAAGTGCAGGTGCTGAGAGCATATGGACCAGGGGGCCTCCTTGTAGGATGGGGAATGTCTCCCCAAGGACATGGCATTTCAGGGGAGTGGGGAAAGATGAGGCAGTGCTGGCCAAGTCAGAGAGGGTGGGGTTAGAGTTGCTTGGCAGTCCAAGAAACATCAGTGTGACTGGAGTAGAGAGTTGGGGGTTAAGAGGATGCTGGGGAGTTAGATCAGCAAGGGCCTGGAAGGACATGCGAGGGTTTCACACCTGACCCCAGTGTGCCCAGCTCTCTATGGTTTAACTTAGGGTTCACTGTGTAGTGAAGTTCCATGGAATTAAAAATAAAATTATTCTGTTGCAGTGTATACAACCTAACATTTCCCCTTTTAACCACATTCAGACATATATTTCAGCGCTGTTAGCTACATTCACAATGTTGGACTACCATCACCACCATCCATTACCAAAATATTTGCATCATTCCAGATAGGAATTCTGTGCATTTTAAGCCTTAACTTCTCATTCCCTATCCCCACACTGTCCCTAGTAACCTATATTCTGGATTCTGACTCTGTGAGTTTGTATATTCTAATTATTTCATATCAGTAAGATCATACAATACTTATCCTTTTGTGTCTGGCTTATTTCACTCAACATAACTTTAAGGGTTGTCCATGTTGATGTCTTAGCAGAACTGTATTCCTTTCTACGGGCTGAATAACATTCCTTTGTATGTATATACCAAAAATGCATATAGTCATGTAACCAACATTTGCAATCAAATATAGTACAGTTTCGTTGTCCCTCAAAATTCCCTCGTGGCCCTTGGCAGTCAGTCTCAGCTTCTGGCAACCACTGAGCAGTTATTTTGGCCTTAAACTTTTGCCATTTCCAGAATGTCATATAAGTGGAGATATGTAGCCTTTTGGGTCTGGCTTCTATCACTTAGCATAATGCATTTGAGGTTAATCCGTGCTGTTGTGGTATCAGTAG
>PVKH010036913.1:0-11529 GCA_004027955.1 Chaetophractus vellerosus | reverse complement strand
GATTAGAGAATAAAAAATTAAGTGTCTCTTCCTTGTGGCTGGAACACAGGATGGGGGGTGGGGGAGGAAGGTGACGTGGGACTCATCAATTCTGTTTGTTTTTCCATCAGGAAATTGGCTGATAAGCAATCCAAATGTAAAGGGCTCTTTGTACCAGGAAACACGGCCAAATACACAGTATATGGATGACCTGGAAAGTGAAGCCGGGATGATCCAGCACAACTGGCTCTTTTTTTCCATCTCCATAGTGACTTCTAAATCCTAAATCACAGGAAGAAAACAGTCAACCAAAGAGTATCTTTTCTTCCACTTCTGAAATCTTTGGTGAGGAGACTCGAAAAATGCTTATCATTTTGGAGAACTTAAATCTAGTCCTTTTGGAGAACTTAAATCTAGTCATCTTATATTTAGAAAGCCACTCAAGTTCTGTTTTATCCTCAGTGCTCTATGGTCCTCCCACTTTTTAGTCTAAGCATTCCTTTACACTCTTAAAAATAACTGACGACCCCAAGCAGGTTTTGTTTATGTAGCATCTACCAACGTTTACCAAGTTAGACATTAAAATGGAAATTTAAAAAATATTTTTACTAATTCATTTAAAAGAACAATATACCCATTAAGTTAACATATGTAGTTATATTTCATAAAAATAAATTTAGTGAGAAGAGTGATACTGCTTTAAACATTTTTGCAAATCTCTTTAATACTAGGCTTACGAGAAGCCAACTGGATTCTCATATCCATGTCTACATTCAATCCATGGCGGTATGCTGTTTTGGCTGAAGGATACACAGAAAACTCAACCTCACACAGATATACAGTCAGAAAAGAGAGGAGTAGTTTAATCACCTTTTCAGAGTATTGTGAAAATAAAATTTGACAAGTGTTATTTTAAAGGTTAAAGTTTCTAGAAGTTTAGTGTAATACGGAGTCTGAAACCACATCGATGACTTTTTGTACTTAGTTACACTAAAATTCATTGGTCTATGTTGCACTTTGAATGGCTCTTTCACCCACGTGTGATTTTGTAACAGCCTGCCTTGGTTATTTGGAAAACATTGGTTGACTGAATTATGCAGCTCTCCCAAATGTTGACACTTTCGATTATAATATCACCACCAATCGCAGAAAAGTCTTTAAGTGCTGGGAAATATCAGAATTGTGGAAATAGACAGAAATTTTCCAAAATTCTAATTTTTATATAGAGGCTTGAATTTTATCACTGGCACAAATACTGTCAGTTTTCCTTGAAGTGACAGGTTCATTTTGTTCTTTTTCAAGAATGTGTACCAATTACCCGAGTCTGAATAACCATAGTTTGTGCTCAGTTGCACTTTCAGGTAAAAATGGTATTCCACGAAACAAGCGGCCAGCTCAGCCCGCAACTCAAACAATCTGAGGGCATTCTCGAGGCTACCACCGTTTTTCATTATGCAACACAAGTGCTTTGTGTATATGTTCCATTTCATTACACGGACTAGTACTAAGACGTGATTTTAGCAGATTCTTTTTACTAAATTATTCTTTTTAAAAATACTTGTATGGTAACAGTGAAGCATAACCATCTAAGAATATGATATTTAAATATAAAGAAAAAAACCCAATTTTAAGGTATTGGTAACACCCTAGACATAGCTAGGTACCTCAGTTGCTTTCAGTCTACTATTCTTTTTCCAAAGCAGCTTTAGAACTTTTCATCTAACTACTCTGACTCTTTAAACCCTGATCAAAAGTCTGCGAAGGGTCTGAAGTGAGGGCATCCAAAGCTCTTACAATATTTTCTCTTACCCTAAAGGTAAAACTCTACTGGAAGAAACCTTTACCTGCTGGCTTAAAATTAAGTAGAAAAATGCACTGTTTACTCTTCCAATTTCCCAATTTTGAAGACTCAGGCTCCTCTCATCTTGTAGCCAAGTAGAAAGCAAGAAAATGTTATGAAGTAGAATGACATAGCTCTTCTGTGCAAAACCTTGTCATTTGTACAAAGGAATAATTTTTCCTTCTACCCACGTGACCTGCCTGTTTACTCTTCCAATTTCCCAATTTTGAAGACTCAGGCCAGAAGATGCTCCCTTTCTGATGAATAGGTTTACATGTGCTTTTAAGCCACCAAGCTTACAGTTATGCATGCAAAGGAACAATCCAGTTCTCTGGTAGCACAGTTCTATCTTATGATGAGCCTGTTTGTTAAAAGAATCATACCTTCTTTCCCCTTTTCTAAACATTCCTCAACAAGATGTGTGGTTCTTTTGTGCTTCCTTCCCCTGCTACTAGCACAGTGCTGGGTACCACGAAGAATGAAAACAATCTAATCTTTTGACTTACGTTGACCCCACTGTCCACTACTGGGATTCAGATAGTTAGGATAAAGGCCTTGTGGTTTTTCCAGGTTGTTCAGTACTGTTCGGATATTCATTACCTAAATAGAAAATGAAATGTTATTATGAAAATCTAAAAAACAACTTTGGTGCTACACCTCTTTCTTTCTTGATTACATGTTTCCATTTTAGAAAAAAATTAAGTTGCATTAAATGATGTAGAATTAGAACAAAGACTGTCAGTCTTAGCTCATTATTAATAGCAGTAAGTGGATATAGTCACATTGATTGATTATTTACCATGTATCAGATGTTGTTCTAGGAACTAGGACTATATCAGTGGATAAATAAAATCCCTGCCCTCTTAGAATTTGCATTCTAGCAGGATAAGGGATAAAATACATTAGATGGCAATAAAAGATGTGCAAAAAATAAAGAGGGTAGCAGGGACAGAGAGTGATATGAGGGGACAGGGTGGGAAAGGCTATACTCATTGTTAGGGTGTATGGGCATTTACAGTTTGTTTAAACGAAGTGTTGCACGTAACAAAACTTCATAAAGAACTATATTAACCTTGGCTATTCTTTCCGTACTCAACAAGACTAAGTCTCCAGGAGCGGAGGCTGCTTCTAACAAGGGCTGCTTTTCAGTGCAAGGCAAACTGAACAATCTCACCTTTTCAGCAAAGATGGGGTTTCCTGATAAGTGGCTCAAGTGTATAAACTCCAAATGCAGGGTTCCAAATTCTGCCAGAATACTACTGCCTCCTGAAGCCCAAGGCCAGTTCCTTCCAATTCCACTGAAGAGAAGAGAAGACATTGAAGAGTTAGAGATCTTTTTTTCACAACTCTAAAGAGTAGAAGTGAAAGAGAGTTTTTTAATAATGACATCTCAGCTAATAACTCACTCTGGATATTTAAAAATTGAGTAGTTTTTGACTGGCTACCAGTTTCAGGCTTTGGCTTCTAGCTCCAAATTGAAAATCACTTTTGACTTAAGTCAGAAATTGCTGGGTCCTCACTACTATACAAATATATAGGAAAGTACAGGTGCCATATAAGAGATGTACAACCATTCCAAGTAGAATGTAAAATATCAGACCAAAGACAATCCCATCATGCCCCAAACCCAACATATGGCCCTTTGACATTTTATTTTATTTTATTTTTAAAATACCTTTGACATTTTAGTATCAGCTTGAAAGTCCATGGAATTTTATAGACAGTCACATTATACGTAAAATTTTACTTGGAAATAGGATACCTTTTAAAAACGCATTAATTATATACTCATGTCACCTCCTCCAAACTTTCCCTCCATCTACTGGACTTCCTCTCACATTTTTCTCTTCAAACTATTTTATTTGCTAAGGTGCTCATCCATTCCCTGTTCTATTTAATCTATGTTCAAGAGTATCAACAAAATCAAGTAATTCAAATCAGAAAGTGGTCAAAGGCATGAGCTTCAAAAATTATTGACTTGGAGGAATGCCTTTTTAAAGTAGTCCTAAACACAATCACACACACACACACACACACACACACACACACACAAAGTGGCTCTTGAGACATGGTCATACACTTGGGTAGAGTTTATTTCTGGGACGTCATTCAAAACTCTAAGACATATATGGTGATTCAAATAAAGAATAAAATCAATTATTCCCTTGACCGATACATTCCCTTTCAGATACCTGAAAACCCACATTTTGGTCTCATTTCAGATGCACATTATTGCATGCCTGCTCTTTCCCAAGGTATATACACGGCACTGGGTTACAAGAATGGTTACAATGAATAAGTCACTGTTCTTTCAATGAGCTTATAATATAATGGGAGAGGATGACCTAAGCATAAATAATTCCAATAGATATAGTAAATGCTAAGATAAATGTATGAAGAGTATGAGCACCCAGAGTCAGAACATGCAATCCAGCATGGTGGAATCACAAAGGCTTCTTTCAGGGAGACTCTGGAGTTGAGTCTTGATGGACTAGTAAGAGTTGGTGAGGCAAGAATGGACAGATGGAGAATCTGGGCATGAACAGAGCACACTGGCAGAAGGGCTAGCCAGAACTAGAAGGTAACCCCTGCTAGTTTGGAATGTTGGGAAGGGAAGAGGTGGGAAACAAGGCAATAAGGATATGATTGAAGCCAGGTCTTGGAGGTTTGTAGACTTCTCAATTTCCTCTCTTTCCAAGTTGCACCCCATTAAATGCTATTGTTGGTGTCCCCTAGATTTCCCAACCCCTTCTCTTTTTTGCCTTACATTATTCACAAGTCTGGTTAAACTCTTGGTTATTTTATTGCTTCTGCTGCTGAGCTGCTGAGAAAAGCTGAAGAAAAGGAAGACAATGAGGATAAATGGTGTCTGAAATTTCAGGCTGGTCTCACACTTATTCCCTATTCCTTTTTAGAACAAACTTTGGATTTTATTCCAAAACATAGATTTATATGTAAACCTAACAAAAAGTAAACAGAACAAAAAGATGGAGAACTGAAAAATTCTATATTCATTTGAGAAAATGCTCTAATTTTATTAGGCTCTGGGAATGTGACTCGATTTTTCATTTTCACGATTGGCTTAGATAAAAGGACTATCCTATTATCCAAACAGGATGAATAGCTTCTTTCAAATTTTATTAGCATATGACAAATGCACAAGATAATTGGTTGTTAATTTGTTGTTATGACATTTTTTTTATTCCAATCATTCCATCATCGACCAAAGTCTATAGGCCTATTAAGCAAAACCACAAATTTTTATGATCTGGAGAAATGATCAAAAACAAAGTTAAGGGAAGCGGATGTGGCTTAAGCAGTTGGGTGCCTGCCTACCACACGGGAGGTTCTGGAATTGGTTCCCAGTGCCTCCTAAAGAAGCCAAGCAAGACAGTGAGCTGATGCAATGGGCTGGCATGGCGAGTTGACACAACAGGATGACGCAACGAGATAATGCAGCGAGATGATGCAATGAAGAGACACAGTGTGGAAACACAATGAGAAACACAAGCAGGGAGTGGAGTTGGCTCAAGTGATTGGGTCTCCTAAAAAGAAGACGAACAGAGAGCAGACAGCGAGTGCAAAAAAACAGGGGGTGGGGGGAGAAATAAATAAAATAAGAAGAGCAACATAAAGCAGTGTCAGGGTAGGGTGAGGACTTCATTCTGGAGAAAAAAGAGACAGGAGGCAGAGGATGCCCTGCCCACTCTCTAGTACTTTTCAGTTCTAGGTATTAAAGATTTGCTGGCATATTCAGATGTGAAAAGGAAACCATAAATATGTACTAACCTAAAACTCAGATTACTTTTGGATTATCCACCAATTTGTCCCCTGCCATTAATGTAGTTTAGCAAGAGAAAAGCAGAGTTGTACTGAAAATTTTCTGTATGATAAAAAAATTAGTATATATTCCACCCCTCCTCCTTCTTTGCACACATTCATATTAGAAGGAAAACAGCAGCTTTTCCTAACCATATTTGATTATATAGGAAGCAAGAACATTGAAAGCATTAGCAAAGGATATGCCATGCTAATAGAAAGAAAGCTGGGTTTAGAATCCATGTATGTTTATATGAAAGGATTTGGGTCCCGTTCTTTTAACATATAGGATTAATGCACTTCAATAAAGCTACCCAGAAGATCAACGGTTCCACTGGCTCTTCACTATAAGTCAGGGAAGGCATTCAAGAAGTCAGAGAAGGCACAACTATATCTAGATATATATTTTTTTTAGGTACTGGGGGCCAGAGATTGAACCAAGGACCGTGTATTTGAGAAGCTGGTGCTCAACCACTGAGCCACATCAGCTTCCCTGAGTTGGTTTTTTCATTTGTTTTGCTTGTTTTTTTTTTTTTTTTTTTTTTTTTTAGGAGGCACCAGGAACTGAACCTGGGACCTCCCATGTGGGAAGCAGGAGCTCAACCACTCAAGCCACATCCATTCCCTATATATGGATATTTTTAAAAAGCCTTTTAAATATCTTGCCTTCCTTAGGAAAGCTACAAATACTGGGGATTGCATTGGGGAGAGGATGGAGCCCACACCATGGGCCAGGCTCCTCCCCACATCACAGCTGGAGTGTGTTTGTATTGTTTGGGGGGAATGGATGCTTCCTTTCTTGTACAGCAAACTTGTACTGAATCAAAATGAAGTTTTGGTCACTCACAAAAATGAGGGGATGAACAGGATGATCATTAAGATCTTTTTTGTCTCCAAATTCTATGAGTCTACTGAGGAATCTATATATACGTTTGGCTCTAATTTCTATAATGATATAGAAGGAAAGTGGGCATTTGGCACTAAAATTTGTGACAAAGAGAAATGAGCCCATTGAGAGTTCTGCTCTCTTGGCTGGGGGTGGGTGGACTGGCCAGGTGTCCTGGGCACCCCAAGACAAAGGCCAGGCATTCTAAAGCTCTGGTCAAAATGCATCTCATCTGCATGGGTGGGGGGATTTAAAATGTCTATAACTTCAATTTCTTCATCATAGTATATTAAAGGCAGTTGTAGGGTTCTTTATTTAGTGTTTATTTTATAAACACTAAAAGCATCTTAGGAAAAATATTTTAAAGATAAAATAATAGTTTGTATTCAGATGCTATTAGTTCCATAAGGCAGGCATGAAAGGGAAGAATATTTAAGTATTCCCAATTTTGCTATAATGACTACATTTTAAGCTCAAACGATGAGTGAGCATACGGAAATGTATACACAAAAAGACAATTAATATGATCTGGGAGTTGCCAGGGGTTTGGTCCAAAGAATCCTGGCACAGAACTTCAAACTTTTTTTTTTATCACTCTAATTTCATTTATTTCCAATCTTCCAGTCTTTAGTTTTTTCATTTTAAGTTGGAGTTTTATTTAATATATATGTTTCATTTTTAATTTAGTTTAAATTTTCAGTAATCTGCAAAGGTAATAATTCTTTGAAAACAGAACATATAACAACAAAATAACTGTTTTCGGCAACCGTAATTAGAAAAATGTCTTTAAAAGTGAGCCACTATGATTCTTTTGAAAATGTGGAATACTGTTGTGGCAGTCTGAAATTATTTTGTGAATTCCCAAAAGTGAAAGATTATGACTGTGGGTGTGAGATCTTTTTTCAATTGGACTATGTCAGTGAGGCGTGACTCTGGTTGAGTCTCTGCCCTCTTGCAGGGTCTGATAAAAAAATGGAGAAAACTGGAAAAGAGCTCCTCCATATTGGATGCTGTCATGTGACACAAAGGAGAGGCTCAAGCAGCTGAGGCCCCAGGAAGAGATGAGCCATGTGCCTGATAGCTTGCAGCTGAAATGGTAGGAAAGCAGAGCGGCCAAGCCTCTCTTGAAGAGGCCTGGTAAGAGATAAGCCCCATGCCTGGTTGCCTGCAGCTGAGCTCCAGGAGACAGTACGGCCCAGAGGGGAAGGCAGAGACCAGGTAGAGATTGCCCGCCATCTTGCTTAACATGTGGCAGCTGACTTGGGTGAGAAAGTACCTCTTATGGTGCCTTGAGTTGGACTTTTCTTGGCCTTGGAACCGCAAGCTTTTACCCCAAATAAACACCCTTTATAAAAGCCAACACATTTATGGTACTTTACATTGGCAGCCTTTTGGCAAACTAAAACAACTATGTTGTTGCTTTAATGACTATGATGTTGATAGTTTATTAGCAAGGATACGATACTTCCACATTCTACTGTACTAAAAAAGAAGAAAGTATAATTTGATACTGGCCCCACAGTTCTGATATGCAATGGGCATTATATGCTTTTCCTCTGTCTCCTGGGAAGGGTTAATAAGGTCTCAGAAAGGAATTACAGTCCTAATGGTGATATTCTACGCACTTTGAATCCATGAGAGACCTACTAACTCTTTTCCTAGAGTGTGTAATGAGTCAGTAGCTGGAGGGTTGCTCTGAGTTGATGCTGTATCCCTTCAAAATGATCTTAAATCGAGGTACCTGAAGTTATATGTTATAGTAACTGCTCAAATACAATTTGGATCACTAACAATGTATTTGGCTACCTAGTATAATCAAATATAGCAAATAATTTACAATACAATTGACTCAATTAAAAAAATCACCAGATGAATATATAAACAAAGCAGTAAATAGCTATAAAGTCTTGATTAGCTATGAATTTCAATTTACTGTTCCTTGCTGCTTGCTACTTTATGTAAAATGGCAAATGGGCCAATAAGGAATTTTCTTGAGGATTCTTGCCTGAATAATTTCTGCTTAGCTGATCAGTAAACAAACTCCCTTCAAGGTTATTGTACAGAATATAGTTTGCTCCTTGGGGTTGTGGAATCAACAAGTTTTGGAAGGAAAAGAAATTCCTTCTGCCCTGTAAATTATGGTAAAGCCTTACTCATTTATACAACAAGAAGGCACTCAGGGATATTTAATTCAAAAGAACAGATAATCCAATATTATTGGATCTTGGCATAAATTAGGAAATTCTGAATAATTAGAAAGTTCATGAATGTTTGTTTCATTTACCTGCATTTCCAAAGCTAATTGATTTTGAGGTTAAACAATTTCAGCTTCACTTATCACAAATGCCTCCTTCCTGAGAGTTTCGCTCAGTGCCCTTCTTTCAAGTTTATAATCTAAGCCTCACTAAGATTTGGACCAACAATTCCAAGGGACTGGCATTCTAAGATTCACCATGGCTCTATTGCCACTCATCTACAGAAAATCTGACTGGAGGACTAATTGCCTTATGCGACATCCTAACAGGGAAAGATATTAATAAGAAGCAACCAGCTGACCGGATTAAAATCATAATCCATAGCATACTGCTTCTGAACAGTATTGGAAAAACTTTGCCGGGGTGAAACTTTTTAACCAAGGTCCAAAAGAAGGTTTTAAAATTAGCCTTAACTTGCTCCATCTTTTGGGCAATTATTTTAGACATGGTTGAAATGGAATATTTCTTATTTTAGTTTATTGTGAGCCACAATACTGCTGTCTTTGAATCTGACTATCTTCGATTGGGGAGAGAGGTTTTAAAGAAGACTGAGATGGTGAGGAGCCCTCTCTAAGTCCTTAAGTAACCTGCTCTGGGAGTCCAAAGGCACCATAAATTCCCTCTTTTCCTACCGTCCTTTGGGAATGATTTCCTTGCTAACCACTATCAACAGACCATAGGTAAGCTGAATGCAGTTTCTGCCCAGTTACTGGACAAACAGAAATATCCTCATATTATGTTCAGGGAACATGGCTATAAAGGATAGCAGAGCTGGTGAGGGAACACTTTGGTACATTTAAGATATGTGTGCAAGCACACACATTTACATTTACTTTATTTTACTTAAAAAAAAAATCATATTCTACATGTTGCCTTAAATATACATGTGACAGTCTGAAGTTGTTTAAGAGTCCCAGCCAATCCACTCCTGCGGGTGTGGAGCTCTTGTGATTGGGCTACTTCAGGTTGGGTCTCCGCCCTCTTATTGGAGCTTTATATAAACAGAGACACACAGAGAGACATAGAGAAAGGAGGCCATCATTTTGACCATGCCATGTAAGAGAGGACTCAAGGACCTCTAGCAGCTAAAGCATAAGGTTGAAGCCCCCAAGAGGTTGGGCCCATGGAGCAGCTCAAGGCTGAAAAGACGAGTCATATGCCTGACAGTCCACAGCTGAACTCCGGAAGAAAGTGGAGTAGCTGAGACTGAGAGGAGGCCCTGAAAGAGACAAGCCCTATGCCTGGTTGTCCACAGCTAACCTCCAAGAGACGGTAGATTCTGGAGGGGAAGGCAGGGACCTTGGCAGAGATCAGCCGTCATCTTGCCTTGTGGTAGGACACAAGGATCACCAGTAGCTGACTTTGGTGAGAAAACACCTCTGATAGTGCTTTTGTCTTTTCTTTTCTTTTCCATGGAGGCATTTTATCTGCATATATGTTTTATATGCCTAGGAAAAGAATCCCAGGATTTTTCCTCTTGTGTATTTTCACCTTGCTTCTTCATGGTCCATGATGCCAGCTGAGGTCGTCAGTACAATGAAAGCAAACTGACAGGATGGGAGCAGATTATTTTTCCATTTTTCTAGATCTTTGAGTTGCACATCAAACTGGGACTGATCACTCCACACTTGTTTAACCTCCCTGTGAGGTTCACAACAATTTTCCCAACTCTGTGATCATCAATGATTTCAAACTTGCCAATGTAACCTTGCTTCGTCATTACAGTTAGAAATCTGACAATGACTTTGGAATGCGACCTCATGAGAACTTGGCTTTTGCCTCTCTTCCTGGCATCGTTGATGCTCTTGAGAGTATCAGCCAGGACATTCGCACACACCATTGTGGCTGCTTCCTGACGCTCTGCATAGTATTTGAAGGGAAAAGCCCAGGGCCTAGAAGAGCCAGGTTAGTTTTCAGTAACTTGAGAGCCCAGCATGAGCCCGGCAGGATGTGGGCTTTCCCTGCCGAGTGTCCTCAGCTATCCAAGCTCCCCAAGCTCCCCAACTCTGATGATACTGTGATATGGACATTTCATGGCCTCAGAACTGTAAGATTTTCCCCTAATAAAATTCCCATTATAAAAGCCAACCTATTTCTGTTACTTACCTTTGGCAAACGAAGACAATACACGTTATTTTCCACAGACGTTTTCCATGCCAATCAGTGTAGACCATTGTTGTTGGGTGCTGTTTTTTTTTTTTTTTTTAAACCGGAGCCAGGGATTGAACCCAGGACCTCATACGCAGGAAGCTGGCATTCAACCACTGAGCCACATCTGCTCTCTAGTTGTGGATTTTGACAAGATTTATAAGATTTTAAAGATTTGTAAGAATAAATAAAAATGTGCGCATAGCTTTTGGTAAGAACAAACAGATTCAGGGATTATTTTCAACAGATGCCAGATAATGAAACTACCAAACCACTCCTTTCTCATTTTCTTGCCTTCTGCCTACAACTTATGGTTTGGAAGGTGTTGAAAGCTGTGTTATGAAACAGTTTGGCAACTAAAGCTTTAAAAACATAAAGATTAGAAAAAATCATGACAAAAGAGTAAAGAGACAATGAACAATAAAGAATAAAGAGGAAGAATAAAAAGGAAAACTCGACAATAAAGACAGATATTTTCAATAGGATAGAAACAACTACAGTGAAATCAGCATCTGCCTTGTTTTGGTCTTCAGTAATATCCTTGGATAAAATGTAGTCAGTGACAAAGGATAATCTATGTATAATTAGCTATAAGCTGCCTT
>PVKH010036912.1:0-11527 GCA_004027955.1 Chaetophractus vellerosus | reverse complement strand
GAAGGAAGGAAGGAAGGAAGGAAGGAAGGAAGGAAGGAAGGAAGGAAGGAAGGAAGGAATGGAGGGAGGGAGGAAGGGAGAAAGAATAAGGAGACAAAAAAACCTTAACGTTTTTTTTGATGAAGTACTTTTTGGCAGGGTATGGGTAAAGGCTGCCTTTGATTTCCTCGTGGCAGCATGATGTGAAATTCTGAAGAAAAAGTAAACACCCAGATAGAAAAAGGGAAAAGAAAACCAAGTGACTAAAGTACTCTGCAGGGTAAAACATATTTTATTGCAAACATAGAGGGACCTGAGGCCTCTTCCAAAACAAAGACCATCCAGCTAACTAACTACAGCCAGCTCATTTAGCTCTTAGAAGGCCAAACTGGAGCCAGGTCTATAAGGAGCCACACAGCTTTGAGATCAATGTTCTTTATGTTAACACGATAATAAAATATATAAGAAAATAAAACCAAATTGGTTTATAAAATTTTGAGCCAAAAAAAAAAATCAATAGCCTAGAAATTAAGATTTAATTTCTTCCCATATTTAAGAAACCCTTTAAAAGTATTTTCACTATATTTAATGCTTTTCTAAAACCAAATATGTATTTTTTATTTGATAAGGATTTTCCCCAAAGAAGATTTCCCTCCAAATCTATATTCCCAATGTATTAAAAAATAGATTAAACCTTTTTGATGGTTTTTGCAGAAATTACCAGCAATTTTTTCTCTTGGAAGAAGCGCCTTCCCTGAAGTTGTGGATAAAGTTCTTATTCAAGGTTTTTAAAACTGATTACTACTTTCCCAAGGATTATGCCATGATGAAATAATTAAGAATTTTAAAAGTTAACCATCTTTGTGATTCAGAAAGCCCTTCATCCAATGATCTGTGTGAAGGATGCAGTGATTCTTTGCCCCTAACAATCTGGTTCCTAGTTTGGAAGAAAGAAATCTTTTTAAGAGAGTACTAGTTTTATATTTACCTAAATACGGTAGTAAATTTAACTGCAGCATCGGTTTAAATAAGCTGGACATACCAATTAAAAATATTTCTTGTGCATAAATTTTGGGTTTATGCACATGTCCCACCTCAAGAGAAAGATGGAACAGAGAATTTCCTTTGATATTTATCCTACGGGTTTAAACCTACCTCAAATAGTCCTCTAAATATAATTTTCTGTGGTCATAGCTTTTCTTTCCTTTTTATTTTTATATTTTAATTCTCCTTTAATTATCCTGCCGTATTTTTCCCCCTTTTTTCACTCATTAACAGTACCTTTTAATTAACAAAATCATCAGTAAATAATGATGGTTACAGCAACATTTTAGGTTATAATTATATCTATTGCTTTCTATCTGCAGATCTCAAGGAAGTTCACAAAGATACAATAAAATCAGTGTTATTTTTCTCTTCACAGGATTTTGAAATTTGAGAATTGTAATTTTTTTTTACATGATACTGATGCTAAAAAATTCTCGATAGTGCCTCTCCTACCCTGCTAGGCTTTCCCCATATTTGAGGCTGGAGATTTCAAAGTCATTTTAAATTTTTGCTTAAAGATATTTTGATTTAGCATTGTCAGACACTGATAACTGCGCAGTTCCATTATCAGTCTTTTTAAAGAGGAAAACGGTTTGGAGGTTTACTTCAGATTTGTAGATAACCTATTTTGAAAAAAAAAAAGGCTATCATATGTAAAAAGTAATGTCAATGTTTAACTTCTTTATGTGACAGGCACCACTTCAATTTTAAATGAAACTTAGAGGGATTCATAGCTTCTGGTATACCGGTCAGCTTAAGTCAGGATGAAACTATGTTTTAACAACAGTACCTTCAAATAAAAATGGTTGGTTCAGGCATGGAGGGGGAAAGGTGGGGGAGTGTCTCGGTTGTGAGTGTATGTTTGCGTGTGTACATGTGTACAAACAAAAGAGCCATAATTAACAGCATGGGTGTGGATGGCAAACATAGTAAGCATACAGTTTCAGGTTTTTTGATGACATCACTGAGCTAAGATGTTGGAATAAACTCCCTATTACTCTCTTTGCTCTCTCCTCTCCAAGTCACTTCCTAGCTGATGACATATTTCTCTTTCATCCTTTGAGGATCTTTCAAGATCACAACCTCCCCTACTCTTGGCCTCCAAGAAAGGTACATGACGTCAAAGATATAATCCTTACCCCTGTGAAGTGAAAGATGAATTAACAGGCATCAACTTCCTTCCCTTACCACAGTAAAACCTCCTTAAAAAAAGATAGCTCTATAAGCCATACTTTCCCCATAAGGGTGCATATTGACAGCCAACAGGAAGAACAGAAAAAAGGCTGGGTAAATGCACAGATTGTCTCGTGGGTTGTACTTGTTTGCCCAGGAAGGTGGCAGTGAGAAGGAGGTGAGTGATGGTGCAAGGAATTTCATCATTTTAATCACCTCACATCTTGTGTTCCCTTTTTCACGGCAGCCCTGACACATTTAAATGCAACAGGTTGGTGAGCATGTTGCAAGGTAGGAGAAACAATTCA
This sequence comes from Chaetophractus vellerosus, assembly GCA_004027955.1. NCBI lineage: Eukaryota > Metazoa > Chordata > Mammalia > Cingulata > Chlamyphoridae > Chaetophractus > Chaetophractus vellerosus. Next base: position 9,020 of record PVKH010036912.1, on the reverse strand, counting down.
AGATTTGTGAAATGTCTGAAAAAAATTTGTTTACTTTCAATTTGGAGCACTTTTGAAACCCAGGATTTTATACTGGTTTTTTTTTTGATACTCGATTGTTTGAATTATACTTATTTCTGGAAATTTCCCTAAACTTCATTTAATTCTATAATATGACTCCTCAGGCAACTGTCAGAATCTACTATATTAATTTATTATAAGGTCCTCCTGCATTTAAGAGAAAACACATGAAAGTGTTTTTGCCAATAAGCAAAGCAGTAAGTAAATAACAATTATTTACTATTCACTGTCATGTATAAGCCTTACATAAATATAAATATTATAAGCAAGCCTATTTTGATGTTATATATTAAGATCTGTAAATTTTATAATCTATGAGCATATACAGAAAGCAAAAGTAGAGACAAAATCATCCTAGTACTAACATATGAACTCTTAAAAAGGATGTTAGTAAAAAAAAATGCTCTGTTTAAAATTGTATCTGGAAAAATATTTTAACTAAAAACTATAATTCTAACTAAAAAAAGATTAATTCAAAAAGAGATCTGATTTTCAAATTAAGGAATGAATTTGTGAAAAATAGAAGAAAGTGGCACATCTCCCCAAAAAAGCATGTTAATGGATTATCACATATCCCTCTGTGGAGAGTTATATTTCCTTTGTGCCACATGAAAAGTGAATATATTGTATTCATAAATAAAATATCTCCTTAGATATTTGAGCTTTGGCTAAATGATGGTCTTTACTAAGATAAATTGTCTTTAGTGTTGTACAGAAAACAAACAAAAAATGAAACGCAAAATTTCATTTTCAATTTTAGATTAGCTGAGAGGCATCTCATTGAGAAACATGATTTTAAATCACTAAAATGAAATAAAATTCTATAGTTTATTTTTAAAATTTCCTTCTTTTAAAAAAAGATTTTTCTTTCTCCCAGAATTCTAAAGCATCATTAAAAAAATAAATTCAAGAGCTAATAGCTAATTCTCAACAAAAGCAACGTGCTTGTATTTGTATTCTAGAGAGGTATTTTTAAAATATCATTTATTTGATAATAATGAAGTGATAACAACTGTTTTCATGCCCACTTCATATTTAAATACAAAGATTTTTTTTTGTGTGTAAAACTACCTGAAACAGGTTTTTTGTGACAAACTTTCAAAAGGGTAACTATGAATCGGTGGGGTTTTTAAAGCCTACAAATACATGAAAATATTAGATGAGACATCTATTTATATTACAGCCTTAAGGTGTTTTCATAAATATTTGCTTTATAAATAACACTGAGCAAATTTTAATTCCGGAGGCTATCAATATTTTTTTTCTTTCTTTTAAGCTGCTTACCATAAATGATAGCTTCTGTCCTCCAGAAGGTACAAATATTTTTAAAATTTTAAATAAGACATAAGGAAATTCACTAAGGGGAAAACGGTTTTCCCTTTTCCTTTAAATATTTCCTTTAAACATTAAATTTGGTGTTAAAGTTCAGAGGTGGTAGACATTTAAAGGATGAAGTTTAGAGGACCATATCTAATTCACTCTTCCTTTTAAATTTTTTATATAGACTGCCAACTTAGTTACTGCCCCTAAATCAGTTATAGATTTTTCCAAACAATTTCATTTTGATTCATAGATTCCTCACCTCAAGCAAGTTTTCTACTCTCTTTTTCCTATCCCTGGCCCAGTGCCCTTGCCACAAATTCAGAGGATGACAGAGAACCTTTAGTTTAAACAAATGAATAAATAACACTTCACCTTGAAATAAATGGAAACTATTTCCTTTCTTGATATATTTTTTTCTTCTAAGCCTAAAATTTGGGCCCTAAGGGTGAGCTGACCCTGGGGATTGAGACTCCCTTACAGGGTTAATCTAAGCAATTTGCTAGATGAGATAGTGAAGGGTCCACACTGAGTAAGTCTTTGCAGTTTAAATGACCAGCTCTCCTTGCAGGCCCAGAAGCCCTGAGCAAGCTCCTCATACACTATCACTATTTGTTCATCTCCTGACGGGCTCCCAGCCCAATCTAGGACCTCTGGAAGATTTTGGTAAGATCTGGACACTCATGGGGACTCCTTGACATTAGATTCATCTCCTACCTCATGACTCCTAGTGATTTTACATTCACCTTTCTGTTTCCTTGTTCTTATTTCAACTATCCCAGGACTATACCTGGCCCTAGATCTGTAGAGTCCTGTCTCAACAGTAACAGTTAATATCCATCGAGTACATACTATATACCTGACACACTGGACTGCGTGTTTACTGACATCTCATTTCATCTTCCCAACAATCTTATGTAGCTGGTACTTTTAATATCCCCACTTTACAGATGAGGAAACTGACTCATATATATAACCTGCTCAAGAGTATGAAGTTGATAAGGGGAGTCTAGGGGAGAAAACCTACTTCTGACTGACCTCAAAGCCCATGGTTCTTGACCACTAGGTTTTACTGCCTCCTGAAACTACACTGCTTTCAGCCTCTCCTTAAAAGTCTGCAAAAAAGAGAAGGCAAGGACCACTATCTAGGCTGTGTTTGACAAGTCCTTGAGTATTTGGTATAAGCAAAGAAAATAAAAGTAATGTGTAGGCTCTGAATTAAAATGTAGAAAGGTTGGGTAGAAGGCTCCAAATTATATGAAAATTAAATAAAATAAACAAAACAACTTTTCCTTCTCTTTCAAATGGTCCCAGATGTGTTCAACAGGTTTGGGGGTACAAATGGTAGCCACGGTTCTTTTTTTCTAGTGTTTCAGAAAATGTAGAGGCCACATCAGATTCTTCCTATAATCACTCCTGCAGTTTGCAGCCAAGATTTACAAGACATGTCTGGTAGGACTAGAAGCCTTGTTAAGTGGATCAAAGGGAGGAGAACAGAGATTGTTTTTTTCAGGGGTAAGAGGAGACAAAAAGATTTATAAAACAGAGAAAAGTGAAGTTGGAAGAAAAAAAAAAAACCAAAGATAAAATGTGTGTGAAAAGGAAAGCAAAAATATCATTTACAACAGCAAGAAGCATTGTCTATACTTGCCTTCTATTTTTCATTTACTCTTTCCTTGGTGGATATTGCCTAAACTCTGAAAATTTAGGACAGGAAATAAGCCAAAGTAACAGGTAAATGGCAAGTATCCTAGGTGAATTGTTTCCCACCCCTCCCAACAAAAAATTCAAAAGAGGGTGATTTGCAAAAACAATTATGATTAAATCCAATAGATTCTAAACAGAACTTGAAAGCAAGAAATTAAAAGGGAATGAAACTAGAAGGAGATCATCTTCATGTAGAGACATATAAAGTAGAGAAAAAGATTTTTCTATCCGCCCTTCTGAGTTGTTCCCAGCCGGGCAATCCTAGGCTCTGGCAGGCTATGCAACAAATGGAGAGCTGCTTTGAGAAAAAATTAACTTTTATCTGTCACTCAGGGAATAGCCTGGTTCTATGGCTGCTGATTATATGATCAAAGCCCCATATGACTTTTCTAGATGTGTCAGACCGGAAGAAAAAAACCCTAATATTAACAATGGTTAACATTTATTGAGCATTGCCTAGGTGTGAAGTTCCTTACATGTCTAATCTCACTTATCAGTACCTTATGGTGGAGAGTGCTATTATTATCCCCATTTTACAGATGAGGAAATCGAGACAGTGAAAAGGGCCAGTTTGGGTTGAGATGGATTTCCCTCACTTTAGCCTCAGCAGCAGTAATCTGCTGCTTTCTTGTCTGAGTAGAAATTCACAGACTTCACCTTATCTTCCCACAGTCTACCACAAATCCTTTGTAAGTTCAGTTCCTAATCCGGGCCTTTTAAAAGATCGGTCACTTCCCTTCCAGGATCATCTCCTGGCAATGACCTCTACTGGCCATTCACCCTAGGAGTGTGGATAAGAGCATCAGGGAAGGTTTGCTTCAGTATCTGATCAGAACTAGACTTGGTAGATGCCCCTTTGCCCTAAATAAAAACCTGGTTTGCTCACTGTAAGGAATAATTCTGAGCATGCTGAGGGCAAGGAAGAAAGAGACTCTGAAGACTTGGAACTGGGTTGAGACCTTCGCACAATGACTTCTCCATGTCCATTTTTGAACTCTTTAAGACTTCCAGTTTCTCTTTCATTAAAGATCTCAGCAGAACCGCCTGCAGTAAAGCCCCTTGCTATGCCCCATGCCTGTAGCCTGGGCCAGAAATGCTGTTGTCCTTTCCTTCTCAAGGTACTCCTGGCCTGTCTAGCTGTGATTTTCCCTGGTGGTAAAAACACCAAGAGAATTCCATCTTTGCTATAAGCCACGATATTGTGAGCTTACACTGTCCTGCTCCAACACTAACCACTCTTCCCTCTGCTGAATCACCACACTTAGCCTAAAAGATGGATGTCTCTTTGAGATGTTTGTAGAACCAGGCTGGGTTTGGCCACTATAATTTCTATCTGCTCCCATCCCTCAGCTCCAGGCCTGATTTGCCTCTCAGTTACTGATTTGCTGTTCAGCATTTATTCTAGCCTCTTTCAGTATTAACCGAGTTCCAAATATTTGTTCTCCAGAAAAGGAAGACCAAAAATCCTGATAAAAATTCAATAGAGAGCTGCTGGGGGAGAGGGAGCAGCTAAAAACCACGATTTAATTATGCAATCTAAGCTTCAAGTCTTAACATAATAAAATATGGGCTTTTAAACCTGGGGCCCATGGAGTTTAGGGAGGTCATGGACCACCCAAAATTGTATACAAACTGCTTGGATGGTGGTGTTCTATTTTCCTGGGGAGAAGTTCATAGCTTTCATCAGATTATCAGAAGGTAATTTACTGATATCCCTAATGCCTAGAATAAAGTCTGATACATAGTAGGCACTCAATAAACATTTGATGACTGAATGAATGTGGTTTGAGCTCCAAAGCACCTAATTTTATAGATGGAAAAATTGGGGCCTATGGAAGATATAATTACTTCTTCAAGGTCATAAACGTAAATAGTCAGGACCAGATAGAATTAGCTCTTTCAACTGTTTCCAGTGCTAGCATTGTTTTGCTTTTTAAGTTAACTGTATCTTTCACCTCATTTCATTTTTCTTCTTCCCAATCCATTTCTTTTTAGGCAGAGAAATGAAACTTATTCCCTAGGATAGTTAGACGTTGCGGTAAATGTACCCAGGAGGGGAGACAGAGCAAACAATGGGGAAGTCTATGAAAATGGTCACCAGAATAACTTGTGATAGCACATACAGCATGGCAACTATTCGCGTATGTCGAGGACATGATTAATATGGCATCTAAATGGCTTCCATTGGTGGAAGTACGTAAAGCTGAAATAGTGGAGTGGGATATAGGAGTTGGCAGTAAATCTTGCACCAGTATTGCATTAAGCTTAAAACTGACCAAGCCAAGCAGCTGCCCTACAAGCAGGTGATCTGCAACATTCTAAATATATATATATATATATCCGAGTGACAAGGATCAAGCAGATGCCTGCTTGGTTTGAAAGCTCCATTTGAAGGCCTTCCTTGATGCCAAAGTAATTATGAGAGCCTGTAAGAATTCAAAATGGACTTACTGCCTTTTTAAGACCTCACATGTAAACCCAACAAGCCAGAAGGCTGAGAATCAAACTGCCACCAGAGGAGAGAATAAGGTAGAGGGGCCCCATGGAGCTGTTTCATGCTGGCAGAAGTTTTGCTTGCACTCTATGACACAGCAAATTTCTGTTCTGATGACTTCCCTGGCAGACCAGGGGCAAGATGGAAGCTCTGAAGTCTAGACCATGTCAGAGAGAGAGCCACGCTTAAACTTCTAGAGATGTCCTTAGAATGCTAATTGCTAACAGAAGAAACGTTCTGCAAACTCTCGTTTGAACACTGGCATCTAAAGTGCAAGTCATTTTGGACGGGAATCTGCTACATTGCCTTGGATAGTGTTTACGGGTTATCTGTTTTTGGTTAGCAGTGATGGGAAATACTTAGTGAAGAGGGGGGAACCCAGAGTAGACTATAAACAATCTGGATTTGAGCCCTGGCTCTGTGAGCTCAGCAAAATCACTTAACCTCTCTGAACTTCCATTTCTTGATTTATAAAAGGAAGATATTGGTCTATATATCCTCTATAATTCTTTCCAGCTTTTATATCTAAGTTTGGAGTTTAACCCACTGACAGATTTTTCAAACATGATTAGGAGAGGTTACCCTTCAAGTAAGAAAATCCCCATAGTATTATTTTTAGATAACTCCCTAGTACAATTTAAATATCAGTTAAAGAGGGTGGGTAGGTGAGGGGATGGAGTGTTAACCTCTTGGAATTAACAACAACCCTATTGCTGAAAAGCCGACTGCTGCAAACTTTGGATCTTTGTATTCAAAAGGGGGATTTAAAAGAACTTAGGCTGAGGTGAGTCTCAGCCAATGATTTGATGGCCTCATCTTCGTTTTTACACCCTGGGAATTATAGGTGATACTAGTCTATTTATTACTTGAGTTCCTCTCTTGAAATGTAAACGTCCAAAAAAAATCCATGTAACAGTCATTTATTGAATATAGAAAATAGGTCTGTTGTATAATCATCTGAAGGTCTTCCATGTAATGTGCCTCTGTTCTGCCACAAGCCAGAAGTTTCCCTCTAAGATTTCTAGTAGCTTCCTATATTTTGCTCACATAACATCTAGGGATTAGCCAGGTAGCTCACCTTCTCCCTACCTCACAAATCTAACAGCCCTGGGGTTTCAAAATTCTCTGCCAAGCTCTGAACTGAATTCCCCAGTAAGAATCACAGTATGACTTGAAGCTCAGAAAGGCAGCTAAACAAAAGCTCTGTAGCAAAGGATTTTACTGTTAATACGAAAAGTACATGTATTTGCATTTAATGCCCAACCCCTCAAAAAAAAAATCAATGACCTAAAACTTTTCCTTATGCCAACATCCAGTTAAGAAGACAGAATGCAACATTTTGATTTCCTCAGAGAAACTGAACTCAGCAAAAGACCCTTCAACTCTGCAGTCGCCTGGGCCCAGGAAGTGGGGGTAGAAAGGGATCAGTAGGCCCCACTGAGTAAGGCCTGCTCCTCTCAGTACTGGGGTTTGGGAACCTCCCAACATCCAGGCCAAGTCCTGTCTGGGGGATAGGATGGGAATTGGGTCTGCCTCATGGAATGCTGTGTCCTTCCTTTTGACCTTTCTTTGCCATCAAGGACATCCCTAAGCCCTGAATTCCTAGCTTCCCTGTGACTCATCACCAAGGGGAAGTATATGTGGAAGCCTCTAGAGTCAGCCAGGGCGAAGGGCCTGTCGGCTGAGGTGTCTTTGCACTCACCTGGACCTCCAGGGCTCATTCGTCTCATCTCTTCAGCTCTCTTGGCCTCTGAGGCCTCCTCCTTCAGTGGTCACCCCTCACTCAGGCCCCTGGCTGTCGTGACAGGTTTGACCACCTAAAAGGGCAAAATGATGTGCAGGGTTACTCTACGGGCTCACAGGAGGAGTGGAAGAGGTTGGGGACTCATCAATTCATAGGAAATCAAGGAACAGGGAGACTAAAGGAAAGGAGAACAGAAGGGCACATCTGGGCCAAGAGCTACCAAGGCTGGTGCAAGGGGAGGGTTTTACAGAGCTGCCCACAAAGTCTCCCTGCTGGAGAAGTCCCTGGAACAGAGAAAAAGGTCCTCATCTGAGATTGCAGCAAGTCAACCCAGAACCTGATACAGCATGTCAGGGGGAACTCAAAGCAAAGACAGGCTTGGAAAGAGCATAGAAGGGGCAAGGGGCCAGGCAAAGGGAGAGAACCTGGCTCACAGCCGTGGAAAGGTGGGGAGCAGTGCAGACAGGGAGCAGCCAAAAGTGGGCCTAGGGCAGGGCAGGCAAACAGCCTTGCCTGGGCCCAGGGCACTGCCTCTCTCTGCTGGGGGCAGGGGCTGCTGAGTAGCTCAATGTCCCCTTCACTCCTTCCCTTGCTCCAGAGACAACCCCTGGTCTTGATATCAACCCAGACAAAACCTGAGCTAACTAGCTGGGCTGGAGACACCAAATTTCCCCCAGAGGCTTCCTGGTCACTTTCCACTCCCCAGTGAGAAGCAAACCAGGGTGAGGAGGGGTCCCCATGGCCCTGCCCACTCCCCTTTAGGAGCTCCAGAGGGTGGCATCAGACACAAGTGTCTGGAAGTTTCCATCAGTCCCTGCTCATTAGGTGGGAGGGTGGAGGGGGTAACATCAGCAATTTGGGGTTCAAAGAGATTACTCCCCCCTTCACCCTCTTTCCTCAGCAAAGGCAAAGTGGGGAGAATGGGGGAAATCAGCTCACACTGGCCTCAGGCTGATGCAACCATCCTGAGGAGAGAAGGAAAGAAAAAAAAAGAAAAAAAAAGCCACCGATTTTCACATATTGCGAAAGGTGAAGGGAGGGTGTCCTTTCCTCTGATCCCACTTGAATGAGAGACCCCTCTCCGCAAGCCCCCAGCCCCAAAAGTGAGCAGCCCGGCTCCGGGCACGCGGCAGCCCCAGCAGCAGTCGCAGCAGCAGTACTTCCTGCAGGCAGCAACAGTTGTCTGGCTGAGGCGAGGCGAGGCTCCGGTGCCTCACGACGCCTGCTTCTGCCGGTCTGGGGGCTCCTGGGCCCTGGAGCTCCAGCCCCAAACTTATCCCAGGTGGAAGAAGTGAAGGGGGTAGGAAGGCAGCCACTGCTCCCCTCTCTCAATCCCTTCTGTGCAAGCTCACTCTACTAGGTCACCTCTCTCCCAAATCTGGTGAGCCTTTTGGAGGTTCAGGCTTTTGGAGAGAGGAGGGGTTTCTGGCTGGGGAGGGGAGGGGGATGCAAGAAGCAAAAGACCAAAGAGGAGCTGAAGGGACACAGGGTGAAGTTATTTTTGATCGAACGTGGCTCGTCAGCCTCTCGCTCCGCGAAGCTATTGCTCCACAGTCGGCCCCAGGTGAGAGGCAGGGAAGAAAATCCCCCAGAGCTTTTGCTTTTCCTCCATCTCACTTACAGATATTAGGGACCCTTTTACTCTTTCGGAACGCGCAGCAAGGGAGGACAAATCTCCTTTATCCCGGGCGGGGG
>PVKH010036911.1:0-11529 GCA_004027955.1 Chaetophractus vellerosus | reverse complement strand
AACCACTCAGCTCAATCCAGCCAACCCATGGAGTAATGAGATTATAAAATGTTTGCTGAGGGCCGACTGTAGCCCAGTGGATAGGGCACTGGTTCACCACATGGGAGGCCCCAGGTTCAGTTCCTGGGGCCTCTCTGAGCGGGCAGACTGCCTTGAGAGAGCAAGCCTCCATGGGCAGGGCAGAGCCCCTGTGGGCAGGGCAAAAAGCCACCACGGGCAGGGTAAAGCCACCACAGGCAGGGCAAGTCACCCGCAAACAGAGCAGAACCGCCCACAAGCGGGGCAAGCCGCCTGAGTGGAGAGCTGACTCGGCGCATCGCTGCAACGGGGGGAGACAAAGCAGACACAGAAGAACGCAAAAAAATGAACACAGCAAGAACAAGCAGAAGCGGGGGGGGGGGGTAGGTAACAACAAAAAAAAAACAAATAAATTTTTAAAAATAAAATAAAATGTTTGCTATTTTAAGCAACTATGTTTGGGGATAGTTTGTTTTGACACAATAATTGAAACACTCTAAAATGTGACCTCATATAATATTTATTCTTACTTTTATAGCTGTAGCAGAAATAAAATCTAAGAAAACCCTGCTGTTTGATGCAATGTATTTCTCCTATTGCCATACTCTGTAATCATAATCATTTTTTTAAAAAATATGATCCCAAAATCTACAATCATGTGAAAGTATTATTTTTGAAAAGATAATTATGTACTAATTGTTCTTTAAGTAAAGAGAAAAGGACTTTGTAATTATGCTTTCTATAAACTGGCTAGTGTCTAGCAAAAAAATATTTGTTTGAACATTTTAAAGGACAGACTATTATTGCATGCACTGTCTTTAGATTCCAAGTAGGAAAATAAAAGAAAAATGGGGGTAAGAAATAATAAAATATAAAATTCACTTTCGGTGTTCAAAGAATTATAGTTTTTCAGTATAGAGAATTTTGAAGCAATTTTTACTCCAGGTCTCATTTTCATCTGAATTTAGCTTGTGCAAAAATTTTCATACAAATTAGCATGGTTTCTTTACAACTTCATGTTCACCATTCGTAATGATTATATTCTCATTCTAGATTATATATTTGCTTTTGTACAGAAGTTTTCCACTTGCTTTTGGTATTTGAATATCTGTAGTGACCAGGAAGTGTGCAAAAGCACCAAGATAGCAAAATACTGCAATGTGGATAAAATTTTAAGGGACTGGTCTGAAGAAACTTCAAAGAGATGACAGGTCTTATTGGCAGACAGGTGAGGAAAAAATGCACTAACTGGAAGATAAACCAGGACGAGCAACAAAGATGGGAAAGTGGCTCGATAATCAAGGAATCCTGAAATTCAAGACCCATCTGTCTTTCACAAAAGAAAGCTGTCTGCCACAAAACAAACAAATGAGAAAAAAGAAAAAAAAAAAACAAAACATAGTGCCCCTGCTGAGAAGAATTGTGCTGGTAGATTTAGTTAAAAAGGGGGGTAGGGATTGCAGACCCTGAAGCAGGATGAAGGGAGAAGAACCCTAGGTAGATGAATCCACGATTACTCTGAATTTTTCCTTCCTAATGTAAGTCTGCCTCTATGAGACCTCATGCATTACAAAAGAAAATGTATGTAGTTATAAATATCCCATGCCAGGTTTAACATTCTTACTTATCAAAGGTATTTCAAGCAGAGTACTAAAACACACTAGAAGAAGAGTTGTTAGAAGGCCCTTGGTATTCTCTTATTGCATTGGCTTCCACCTAACAATAGTTTTCAACCTTGGCAGCACATTGAATTATATGGGGCACATTTAAAATTCCAATGCACAGGCTATAGCCCAGACCAATTATATCAACATGTTGGGGATTCAAACCTGAGCAAGCATATTTTAAACCCTTCTCCAAGAAATTTCGATGTATAGGCAAAGGTGAAAACACGACTGAAAGTTCAAGTCTCCTGCTCCGACATACACATTAATTTAAACTAAGGAAACAGATTCCAATGAGGATTAGGTAAATAATCCCACAAATTGAGGTTTGGAGTGAATTTGCCACAGAGAGAAACAAAGTTTCATCGTCTCAGCAGTTTCCCTTGAAAGATCAGCTTTGAGATATTTTGCCCAATCCAGCCCCAAACATAAGATTTTATTTATGCATGGAATTTACCAGTTCTAGAAATATTTTGAGTCCCAAAAATATACCTCACCTAGATTATATTGAAGATTGTGCGGTATGGCAAATGCATGCCTTTAATTCTAAAATATAAGATAAAATAGCATCATATGAAGGAAAACAAATGTAAAAACAAAAGAAATAGGAAAGAGAATAAAACAAAACACAAAAAAAAAAAAACTAAAGGAAAAAAACAGAAAGAATAAAAAAGAAGTCCTGACTCTTTCACAAATTAATAATTCAAACTGTGAAAAAAAAAGAGTAATTCCATGTATGTTTGATATTTGTTTAGGCAATAGAAAAAGAAAGAAAACTTTCATATTTTTTGACAAAATACAACAAAAAATGAATCTGAAACTTAAATATCATTGAACAAAAATGAAAACTACTGGACTAATCTCGTGTGTGAATACTGATACAAGAAACTTAAGTAAAATTTTAGCAAAGAATTTACATTGCATATTTTATTTGCTCTCTCTTTCCCCCTTCTTTTTCACTCAGTCTTGTCAAATATATATCTGTCTTAGCCATCTTTCCTTCCCAAGAAGTGAATGTTAGAAAAATCATATCTGCAATGTATATGATAGAGTATCAGTTAAGCCTTTTTTTTTTTTGCAAGTGATAGAGAACCAATTCAAACATGCTTATAAGAAAATAAGGAAATTAACTCAACTCATATTACAAAAATGTTCAAGGCATAGCTCAATATAAGAAGCTCAAAATGAAGACATCAGAACTTAGTATCCCCCTAGAGCTCTCTAAATTATACTGCATTGACTTTATGCCTTGGCTAAATCAGGTGGCCAAAATCAGCTCCATGCTAACAACATCCTCTTTCATCATTCTAGTAAGGACAATGAGTGAAAGAACATTAAATGTCTTTTCCACAACAAAACTCTTATTCTACCTCAGTAACTCTTCTTAGATCACATTCTCATTAATAAACCAGTCACTGAAATTCCATGCTGTGATGGACTAGTTGTAAAACATGTCTAGCTTTAGAGCTAAACACTAGAGTCAACCCCATCTGATATACATCCGCTAGAAGAAAGATGGGATTAAAAGTTGTGTATTGTTGGATACTGGGTGGCAAAAATTACGGCTTTCCATAATAGCATGGCAGAGAAATATTAGCTCCCTTTTATGTAAATGGAAAATGGTATAGGACATAATCAGGTAATTTACAAAAATAGAAATGCAAAGAATGAAAAATTGTGAAAAGATGTTCAATATTTTTCAAAAATAAAGTTACAAAAACTAGAACATTAATGGAAGATTGGTGAGAAGAACTTTTTTACCTTTATACTATAAGTTTCTATTGGTCTTGAATCAAAGGCTTTAATATTTAAAATATACATATATGCGTGACAAATGAAAAAAAAAAAATCAGAAACAGCAGATAGGTCAGCAGCTATCATGGAGAAAGCTAATGTTCAAGCTCTCCGGAATCAGAAACAGGGATAGGCAAGTCAGTAGTATAAAGTATAAAAAAATGGAGAGCCAGATGTACTTAGTCATGCATAGCAAAAAGTTCTTTCTGTCATTCATGAGTTAACATCTACAGGTCTTATGCTAACATTAAATAATAAATTTTTCTCAATCTTCCATCTGGGGCAGATATATGAAAAATTTGCCATTCAGTATGATATTGTAATTTTACAAGTGACTTAAGTGAATTATTACAGAGATTATTTTAAATAAGAATTTATTTAATTTTATTGGATATGAGTGCCTATCTTTGATTATTTTAAGAAGTTATGTAAAAAACAAGAATAATTTTAAAATATCAAAAAATAAAAAATATTTTAGATATGATCATATAATAGGAAAAATATTGGCATTTAGTCAGATAAAATTTTTGAATATCCATAACACATTCTGGCTTTCCATTTAGCTTCAAATATGTTTGAAAAGAAAAGTTAACACCACCCACCCACCCATCCTACCCATCCACCCAAATCATCTCAACCAGAGTGAATTTTGATATTTCTTTACCATTTCACCTCCTAACACGGCAATGTGACCTGTCACTGTTTGAAAACATAATAACTATATATAATGTGTGTGTGTGTAATGCTTTTTGTTTAGAGATTTGCAATCCAGATATATTCAATGATTAACTGAATTTAGTTTTTTTGAGTGGTTATTGTTACAAAATTTAGAAGAAAAAAGCAATACTTTTTAGTCACTTACATTTAATCTTTGGAATTCTTGGGGAAGTCAAGGATGCACTCAGCAGCCATCTCCCAGTCCTCAACTCTCCCCTTCTTCTTGCCCTCTTGTTTGTATGCAGGTGCTTGTTATGTTTTCTCTGTGCTTGTCTACATGCAGATGTTTGGTATATTTCTATTTTGCAAGAGACTACAGGCAGCCATGGGAACTGTTAAATCTTAATTGGCCCCACTTGCTTGCCAGAGCATGACGGTTGCTCATTGGCAGAGCCCCCTCTCCCTGGAGTATATAAAAATTTGGTACTCACTCAGTGCAGGTGTCCCTCATCTGCGACATGAGAAGAGAGAAGAACTGCCATCAACCAACCCTCACGCAAGCAGTTGGCCTCCTTGGGGGATCAGCCAAGAAGGGATCTTTTCTCTGGCTCTTTTGGACCATTTGTGCTGTGCAAGGTATAAAGAGGTCATTTTCTGGAAGCCTCTGTTGTATTCTGTGCCTGTATTCCCACTCTGCACTTTGCAGAACCTTGGTCCATAAGAATCTTAACCACTCTCATAAAATTGTCAAAAATATTATCGAAAAGTTATATGACACCAGCCAATTTCTGAGTAACAACATCAAAACTATCAGTGATTACTAGCTTGAAAATACCATTAAAAATAATAATAACCTTTCCTATTCCATCTTGACTCCCTTCACTTTCTCTCACAGAGGTCTATGTTCTAATAACCTGACACTTGACTTTAAAAACTCTTTGAAATATCATGCTTCTTTAAAAATAATTAAATTACATTTTTTGGGACTTTATTAGCCTTCTTTCTTCTTGAATGGGAAAATATTTCTACTGATCAATTTATGTTTTGAAAAAGCATTTGTGTTGTCTTGATTTTAAATCTAAAAAATGTTTCTAATATTGACTTAAGGATATTAATTTATTATATCCTTTTTGAGGTCAAGTATTAAATCTTTGTAAATTTCTTAGTAAAATTTTTTTTTCTATAGTTTTCTTGTACTTATATGAATATGTGAAGAAAATGTGGTTGGATGTTTTACTTACTTTGTTTTGGTTCTGTCTCTGACTTTAAATGTCTACTTCTGAAGGATTCTGAGAAACTACATTAAGAGATTTCCCCTGCATTTAGTCAGGATTCATTAACACATTAAATCAGTAAATATAATTTAGTGTTTTCTGGATATTATGAGGGGGTGAATCAGGTTTTGAGCATGGAGATTAAAGCTCTGTTCAATGTACATGAAACATTAATAGACTAGTAGGGGTGGGATGCTAGGCTAAATATAGGACTGCAGTTAAATCTGAATTTCAGATAAACAAAGAATGATTTTTTTTCATAAAAATAATAGTAGTAGTGCATCCCATATATTTATTTCATGCTATATTTGATGGAAATATAACATGGGATGTAAAAAATCATTCATTTACAATTATCAGAAACTCATTGAAGGGGATAGGGAGAAAAGTTACAGAAGTAAGTAACTTTGGAAATGAGTGGCATCTGTAAGTCTTATTGCAAAAGTAATTGCTAATAAGTGTTGTATTCTAGTTGATAAAGTTGTTTGGCACAAGGGTACAAGTTAGCAATTCTGATACCACTATACGTATGTCCTAGAACTGAACAATCAGTTACATGGATGATGTGTGGTAGGAGGCAGTTTTCTCAATGTTGTGTGTGTTGAGTGTGAGGTTACTGATAGGTAAGTGGAGATGACCAAAACATTCCATGTGGTAAAAGATAAGGGTTGAAAACATCAGTATCAAAATGGGCTTATATTCACCTTAATACAGATATAGATGCTTACATATAGAAATATTTACAGATATATGTATATGCAGGTTAGTATATACCTATATATTTCCTTGCTTCATCAGCTAAGGGAGCTTAGAAGCAGGGACACCACAGTAATGATGAGCACACCTATCTCCCAATCTTGGTTTCTAATACCCATTCTCCAATAAAAGGAACTGGGACACCTTAGAGAAATAACTGATTCTAAGATTAGGGCAGGAAATATACACAATGTGCCTAGAAGATCTTGTAGTGCCAGAAAGTAAGGGACAGAAAAATAAATTCACATGTCTTAGTTTGCCAGGGCTGTGATGATAAATACCACAAAAAAGGTTGGCTTAAAGAACAGGAATTTGTCTCATGGTTTTGGGGGCTAGAAGTCCATGCTTTCTCCTGGAGTCTATAGTTTTATAGCACTAACTTGTCATAACCTTTGGAGTTTTCTCGATTGCATTTATGCCACTGTCACATGGTTACCTGTCTCCTTGGTCTCCTATTTTTACTTTCTCTGACTTCTGGCTTCAACATCCTGATTTTGTCGGAAATTCCTCTGCCTTATAAGGACTCCAGTCATATGGATTAATGCCTACACTGATTCAGTTAGGCCTCGCATAATAGTATCTTTGAAGATTGTATTCACAAATGAGTTCGACAATGATTAAGAATATCTTCAAAGATCCTCTTCCCAAATTGGTTCACAACCACAGGAATGCAGATTAAGACTTTTACATGTCTTTATAGGGGGCATGATTTGATCCCTAACAGTCCATTAACAGGGACTCCATCAAAGGGACATAAATGCCAAATGAAGGAGCTCCCAATGTCCCAGTCTGGAACAATTTGTCCAACAAAATTAAGTAGTTTTGGATTATAACCCAAAATATATAATAACTAATCATGAATCTACAATGATATATGATTGGATAAATAAGTAAATGGAGGATGAGGCATACATAAACATTTCAAATAATGTATATAGATAGTCCAGCCTTCTTACAGCACTTCAAGTTAAAAAACTGACACAGGTCTCTCCAGGTAAAAATCAAGAAGTAGGAGGGCTGTATCCCTTAATGAAGGCCCTAGAAGTGAATCCTTTTCCTTGCCTTTTCCAGTTTCTAGAGACTATGCACATTTCTTGGCTCATGGCTCCCTTCCCATGCATCTCCATGACTATCCTTCCTTAGTC
This sequence comes from Chaetophractus vellerosus, assembly GCA_004027955.1. Classification (NCBI taxonomy): domain Eukaryota; kingdom Metazoa; phylum Chordata; class Mammalia; order Cingulata; family Chlamyphoridae; genus Chaetophractus; species Chaetophractus vellerosus. Next base: position 4,221 of record PVKH010036911.1, on the reverse strand, counting down.
ACATCTCCTTCTTCAATTCTTTTTGCCACTTTTAAAGACGTTTGAAAAACATTGAAACCACATGAATAATCAGTGATGATCTATTTTGAGGTCAATTGATTACTAACATTAGTTCCATTTGAATTTTAATTCCTTTTGGCCATGTAAAGGAACATATCCACAGGTATGGAGATTGGGGTTCAGACATCTATGGGAGGCCATTTTTTTTCCTACCACAGCTTTCATAACTCCCTACCCCTTAAGTGTGAACTACTCATAGCAACTTCCTGCCAAAAAGCACAATATGGAAAGAGGGGAAAGTGTAACTTTACTGTGGATAAACTTACAAATACTGCCTCAGGCATTTAATCAAGGTTAACAGTGATATGTCATGTTGATAGCATGTAACCTTGATACAATGTGATGAAAACAGCACTTTAAATCTGGGGTCTTCCTCCCCAAAGCACATAATGCCAATTTAATCATGAGAAAAACATCAGAAAAATCTCAATTGAGGAATATTCTACAAAATACCTGACCAGTACTTCTCAACACTGTCAAGGGTATCACAAACAAGCAATGTCTGAGAAACTGTCACAAAAGTGACATGATGACTAAATTCAATGTGGTATCCTGGAAGGGATCCTGGAACTGAAAAAGGACACCAGGGAAAAACTAGGGAAATTTGAATAAGATATGGAATTTAGTCAACAATAATGTGTCAACATTGGTTCATTAATTGTAACATATATACAATGTAAGATATTAATAATAGGGGAAGCTGGGCATGAGATATTTGAGAACTCTGTACAATTTTCACAATTTTTCTGTAAATCTAAAACTGTTCTAAAATTAGAAGTTTAATTTTAAAGAGTGACACATAAAGCCATAGACTTTCTTCTGTGGGAGCCAAGAAAAGTATCTAATCCAAACTTGAAAGTTCAGAAATATCACCTTGTTCCAATGGAGTTAATTTACAAAAACAATATTATAGGATGAAAAGAAGCAACCTATATTTGTGCTGCTATTCCAGGCACAGGGAATATTAACTTGTGGGAAGGCACGTGTGAGCTAAACCAGGGCAATACATATAATGGCAAATGAAACAATGATGAAAAGGGAAGGTGCAGTAAGAGAATGCTAAGCAAAAGACTTGAGAGTATGATGGGCCAAAATCATGAAGGAGCTAATGTTTAGGGTTTTATCATGGAAGAGAATGTCTTTCCAAGTGAAATAAAACAAGAAAAAAGCTGCAGCCTCCATTGATAAGTAACTTACCTTTATATCTCTAAATCTAACCCATTGAAATTTAAGCCATTTCTGCCTGATTTGTCTTCAGAAAAGCAACTTGAACAAAGTAACAGGGCTCACTTGAGAAACTAGCTTTTTTTTCCATGGGCTTGTTTATTTCCCTCATTACTCATCATCAGACCCCTTAACCCAGCTGAATGGAGATTGGCAAGTAACAGCTCTAGGGCAGGATGCCTGTTTTTGTAAATAAAGTTTTATTGGAGCACAGCCATGCCCTTTCATTTAAATATTGTTTATGGCAGCTTTCATGATACAAGAGTAATTTCAACAGAGACCATATGGCCAGCCAAGCCTAAATCCCTTTAAGAAAATGTTTGCTCACCCCGCTGTAGATAAGTTTTCTTTTCCTTTGCCAAAAAGTGACAGCAATCAAAACATTATAAATTGTAGTAAAACAAAGCTTTCCCTATGTTTATCTAAATATTTTAAATATTTCTCTTACATATGGTTGTAACATTTTATTAGCTGATATGAGGCATACTAATTTTCTACCCTTATTTGTTCGTTAGTTCTAGTGTAATAATCTCTACATCCTCGATATACTCTATGAGGTCACTGAAAACTACATCTTTTTAATTCAAAAAGGACACATGAAATTTGAATAAGATATGGACTTTAGTCACCAATGTGCCAATATTGGTTCATTAATTGTAACATATGTACCATATCATATGTCTGGGACACATGATATTCTTATATTTCATCAGGTCAGAGTTCTAAATATGTTCTAAGGAAGAATTTGATAATTTATTCTTTCCCTGCATCAATCTTTTGATGGTAATGACTTTCACAACATTTATAAACTCTGGTAGGACAATTTACAAGATAAGTTAATAGGCAAAAACATAATCTCTTCCCCATTGAAAGCCTGAAATATGTGCACATTTATGATTAGATATCTGTGTAGATGATATAGACACAGACCAAGATGACTTGACTAAACTTTAGTCTCCAGGTCCCCAGCTTCCTCTTACCCAGATTCTTTCACAATCCAAGCACCTTAGAGTTTTCTAACCATGTAGTTCCTTATCTCCTTTTTCTTCCCTCCTGGACCTTACAGACTGCAAGGGGCCTAATTAACTCAAAGCAAAACATTCAGAACCCAATGGGCCTACTTTGCAACCTCACTAAATCACTCAGCCATCCCATTGAGCAAACCCCTCACTATCTTCCAGTGCTTTTCCTCTAACCCACCCCTATGCCTTTAAAAAGCTTGTTGACCTTTGTTAAAACTGGGTTGATTACTACTTTCTCTCCCCTACCAATGTAGCTATGAATAGTCATCCTTACCTGTTTCACATTGTCTAGTGCACCTTTTTCCTTTGGAAATATAGATATATAGATATAAATAGATATTTATGTAAATGTAACATATGTATATACACCTATATGCATATATTTACATGCCCTTATCATTTGTCAAAGTATCTTTACTTATTACTCTATCTTGACTAGTTACTATCCTTAGATACACTGAATTACCATAAGTTTGTCTTGGAGATGTTCATACATGTCTCTATTTGCGAAGTTCAGTAGGAATAGACTACTATCTACCTTTATCGTATACATAAAATACAAAGGCCATTTCAATTTGGGAAGCGTACCAAAATCTATACATTCCCATATATTAATATTTTTTTCATATTAGTCCATGGTGATTTTTGCCCAAACAAATAAGGTGTCTCCTTTTTCATTCTGGAAATATTTATTTTAATGTTATTCACTTTTTACTTCCTTTACTGGAAGTTAGAAGCCCTTGTATAAGTTTTCTTTCCCTTTCCTCTTTGTTTGTAACTCCCAGTTTGTTTAATCACAATGCATTTTGTTTAATATTTCAGTGCTGTTTATCTAGACACCTTAATTTGATTGTTTCCTTCCATGTTTGCCTTCACCAGGTGTTTCTTGACTGGAGCACATTTACCACATGATACAATTAAAGGTCTAATTAATGCCTATAAGGACGTTGTTGCACAATTCAGCACCTAATTTTCTGCAGGGGGTGTATTTAGGTGCTTAACTAGGTGGAACTTGGTGCCAAAGATTTCATTTGCATACAAAGCCCCTTTATTTCTTTGTAAACACTCCTCAATACAGGAAGAAAGCAAGCATTCACATTACTTGTATGCACTTTGCTAGCAGGCAGAGGAGTACAGAAATAAATATATCTAAGCCACATTTCATCAGAGAGAAACAAAAAGTTTATTAGATGAGGTGCTGAAATATGAGGTCCATTTCTTTGAAACAGTGAGGATAATACCCAGCATTTGGAAATAGAGGGGAAAAAAACTGCAAAACACTGCGTGAAAAACAAATGCTTTGAAAAATCACATCTGAGATGTAGAGGATCTTAAGAAAAATATGGCATCATATCAAGCACAAAAAGGAAAGCTAAATCACCACTCTGGCAACTGCTGGCAGAGAGCAGGCCAGAAAACAAAACTCATTGATCTATCTCAAGGCTTCAATGACTGAGAAGGGGACCATCTGTACAAAGGCTGAGGCAATGTTTCTAATCTTATTTCATTTCACTTTCAATCTACTTTAAAACATAAATGTTGTGGAGGTGCTAGATATTATTGCTAATGAAATGTCTGCTTGATTATCAGGACATTAAATCTATGAAATACTGCATCTCACCCCAGTGTCCTCAAAAAGATGACTTATCACAGATGGGGATAAATTTTTGCCCAATTTCTGCATCCTCTCTACACAAGCAAAATTTTTACCAGCACTTCATTTTTGACATAGACACTAGACATTTTCTCAACATTTAAAAAATGCTAGGCAAATACAGCTTTTAAAGAAGTCCAGTAGACCCACTCCTTCCAACTCTATTATTCCCTTTAGGTGTCCCCTAAATATAAATTCCGGAGTCCCTGCTTTTAAATCTCCATTGTTAGAATAACAATTTCCTCCAGAATGTTTGTTCTT
>PVKH010036910.1:0-11532 GCA_004027955.1 Chaetophractus vellerosus | reverse complement strand
ATATCTGATAAAGGTATAATTTCTAGAACATATAAAGAAATCCTTCAACTTAACTACAAAAAGACAAATAATACAATTAAAAATGGGCAACAGACTTGAATAGAGATCTCTCCAAAGAAGATATAGAAATGGCCAGAAAGCACAAGAAAAGAAGTTCAACATCATTAGCTCTCAGAGAAATATAAACCATTTTTTAAAAATGAACACTAACAGTGTTGAAGAGGATATGGAGAAATAGGAGCACTCATTCACATCTGGTGGGAATCTAAATGGTGCAGCCACTGTGGAAGACAGTTTGACTATTCCTCAGATCGCTATATATAGAAATACCATATGACCCAGCAATTTCACTACTTGGTATATACCCAAAATAATTGAAAGCAGGTATATACGCAAAATAACTGAAACAATATTTGTATGCCAATGTTCTTAGTCAATTTATTCACAAATACCAAAGGATGGAAGCAACCCAAGTGTCCATCAACCAATGAATGGATAAATAAATGTGGCATTTACATACAATGGAATATATTCAGCCATAAAAAGGAATAAGTCTTGCTACATGCCACAACATGGATGAACTTTGAAGACATCATGTTGAGTGAAATAAGTCAGACAAAAGGACAAACATCATATGAACTCACTGATATGAAACATTTAGAATAAGCAAACTTATAGAATCAGAATCTAAAATATAGGTTACCAGGAGAAAGGGTGGGGATAGGAAATGGGAAATTAAGACTTAAATGTATTAGGTTTCAATTTAGAATGATGGAAATGTTTTGGTTGTGATGGTAGCACAACACCGTGATCGTAATTAACAGCACTGAAATATATATATATATATGAATGTGATTAAAAGGGGAAATGTTAGATTGTATATATGGCAACACAATAATTTTTATAAAAGCCATAGAACTACACTACCAAACAGTGAACCCTATGTTAAACCACAGACTCCAGTTAATAGTACAATTTAACTACGTGCTATCATCAATTTTAACATATGTTCCACACCAATGCAAAGTGTTAATAACAGGGTGGTATATGGGAATCCTGTATTTTATGCCTGATTGTTCTGTAAACCCACAACTTCGCCTTTCTAATAAAGAAAACAAATTGGCTGAACAACAGCAAAGAAAGTTCTACAGGGGTCCCAGATTTATCTTCAAATCATGCTTTCCAAGGTTAGTTTGGGCAACAAAATCCAGCTAGCAGGTGGAAAAAAAGGATGGAGATCACAGAAAGCATATGTTGTATGTAGAAGTCATGTGTATCATTTCCACCACCATTCTGTATCCAGAAGCCAGTGACATGCCAAGGGAGATTAAGAAGTGTGGTCCTTCATTATGCCCAGATGGGAAGGGAAAGAGAACTAGTGAACAGTTACACAAAACAGGCATAACATTTCAGAAATATATGCAGCCATTGGCTTTTCTTATTGAGCAGCAACAAAACAGCCTTAAGTCCTATTTTCTTGAAATATGAAAATGGATTTAACAAAAGCTTCTTCACAACAGTTTTAAGGTCAATACAAATAATTTATATGGTAATGATTAGCTGAGTGTTTGGCATCCAGCAGATGCCAAAATTTTTTATTTTTAATCATACATCTATCCCTGAAAGAGTGTTATAAGCCCTTAAAACCTTCCTAAATGACCACTTAGCTGATTTTATGATATATTCTACTTCCCTGGAATACCATCTAATAAGATCAATGTTTTATCCCTCTATTGCATCACATTTACATTTTCAATAGGAGATTTTACACACATAGCTTAATGCAAAGTACTGACTAAATTTGGGAATGCTACATGGGACATCAAGCCATATGGGATATTTTTAAATCAGCAGATTTAAATCAATAGCATCAATGTAGGTGGGTGCTTTGCCCAAGCAAATGGGATTTGCAGGAAGTATTTCCTCACAAATGATCAGTTGTGTTATAATATTGAAACTGGATGCAGATAGTTCCATGAGTGAGGACTCATGCTCAATTAGAAGAGTTTTCAATGTTGTCAAGGTATTTAGGATGTTGATTTATCTATTGCTTAATATAAGTGATCCATAAAGATACCATTTCTTTTATACATTTGACTTGAAGCCCGAATCTGATACAATTACTCTGTTTACAAACCTTTCCTATCACTTTCTCCATAGGCAGGCATATATTTATTTCAACCCAAACTATATTCCCCTCACCTTTATTTCTGTCTACTCCATCCTATCCAGCCAGCTGTCCAAACTAGGATCCATTTTTATTATAATAACTGTTATTCTCCCACATACACAGCTACCTGCCATGCTTCTCTGTACTTTCCCAGGAAATGCTTTTATGCCTCTCCATATTCTTATAATTCTAGCTCAAATAGCACCTCTTTGAAACCTTCTCTAATCCTTTGCCTCCTCAAAGAATCTCTCCCTAGGCAAGCTTCCACAAAATTATAGTGCATCCCCTTTGTATTTCTTCATTTGCAAACCCACTCCAGGACCCTGAAAGCACTCAAAGAGACCACCTTTTCTGTGATGTGCCTGCTTACATCTAGGATATTATCAGGCTTGGGTGCCAGATACCTGTTAATTGGGCCAGTGGTCAAACTTTAAAGAGTTCTGGAGCCACGGTAAACTTGTCCAGTGCCTCTCAGTTTAATGTCCATACATATCACCTGAAAACTTGTTAGAATTCTGATTCAGTAGGTATGGGGTGGAATCTGAGATTCTGTTATTTCTAACAAGCTCCCAGATGAGGCAGTGCTGCTGGTCCAGACACCCTTAAGGTAGAATGAGGACATGTCTATGCAGGATATTTAAATTCAGATTAAAAACTAAATTAAAAAACCTCTCTGATCTGGGATGTCTTTAGGCTGTATTTAGGTGGCATGCTACCAGTTTGGAATCCTTCATCATGGTAAATATAGCAAGGCCTGATTGTATCATCCTTACACAAAGGCATTCTCAGTTCTCATCCTAGTGCCTGACCCAAGATGAAGAGTTGTTAATAAATAACTAAAAGATTGTTGAATCAATGAAAATGAATGAGGAATGAATTTATTATTATATTAAAAAGTGATGGCTTTTCTTTATTTTTTTTGGAACATATTTTATCTACCACCATGTGCTGTAGTTGATTCAGCACATTCATGATGTGTGTTGCTCTTTTCCCATATGCTCTGAATGAGAGCATCAAATTATTTTAATGATTCACAAAGGATGCTAGGCAACTCCTAATTTTCAAGTTTATAAATTAGTTAATGGATTACAGAATTCTGGTGTTAGGTCAGATAAATGAATAATGCACATTGTCTTTATATAGATGAAGATAAAGTAAACCACAAAGTATAGAACCTGGCAAGCTAGTAACATAACACAAAAACTTCAGTATGAGATGTGTATGGGTGTTACATTATTTTACTCATTTTTTTCCTTCAAGATTTTAGGTTATTGTATTGAGGAACTAAATACTCTACCTGCACTCTGACTGAGAGAACTGAAGGGCAGAAAGCAGTCTATAAATCTTCATGGAGAAAATTATTTAAAGAACACACCCATTAACAGATCATTTTCAGCTCCCCAATTTTTTTTTCCTTTGGTTTCATAGAGTGAAAAAGAAATGGCCCTAAGCTTCTTCAAAGATATTATGGAAAATTTATAATAGATAGAAAGTGGATGGCAGCTTCAACCAGATTCTAATGGAAACCTAATCCCTGCTATTATGGGTTTTAGTAAGGAACAACTGTTCTTGAAAAACAGTTTTCAAGCCTAAAGGCATCAGCATCTCGAACTACAGGTCAGAAAACCAAAGAACAAATTGCTAAAAATGAAGGAAGTAAAAAATCTTGATTTATTTCCTCACACAATTACTTTTCAAGGAATTGTAATGTCTTCAGCATACTCTAAAGGAAATTAAAATGCATGCTTGACTACCGTGGTCAAAACTGCACGGTGGGAGTAGATGTAGCTCAAGTGGCTGAACGCCTGGTTCCCATATATGAGGTCCCGGGTTCAAGCCCTGGTACATCCTAAAAACAAAAAAACAAAAACAAAAAAAAACAACTTTCAATGGGAATGAATGTAGCTCAGCAGTTGAGCACCAGCTTCCATGTGGAAGGTCCTGGGTTAAATCCCTGGTACCCTTAAAAAAATTTGCATAGTATTGTCACAAGGATAGACACACTGACCAATGGAACTGAATTGAGAGTTCTGATATAGACCTGTGCATATATAGCCAACTGATATTCAACAAGACCACCAAGCCCACTCAACTGGGACAGAATAGCCTCTTCAACAAATGATTCTGGGAGAACTGAATATCCATATCCAAAAGAATGAGAAAGGATAACCATCTCATGCCATATACAAAAAATTTAGCTCAAAGATGGATCAAACACCTAAATATAAAAGCTCCTAGAAGATAATGGAAGCATCTATGAGATCTCATAGTAGGAAATGATTTCATAAACTTTATACCCAAAGTGTAAGCAATGAAAAAAAAAAAAGATAAATGGGACCTCCTCAAAATTAAAAATTTTAGTGCTTCAAAGGAGTTTGTCAAGAAAGTTAAAACTCACCTTACCCGATGGGAGAAAGTATTTGGGAATCACTTATCTGATAAGGGTCTAATATCCAGCATATATGAAGAAATCCTCCATCTGAGAAATAAAGACAAATAAAACCATTTTAAAAATGGGCAAGCAATTTGAATATTTTTCCAAAGAAGAAATACAAATGGCTTAAAAGCACATTAAAAGATGCTCAACATCACTAGCTATTATGGAAATGCAAATCAAAACTACAATGGGGGGGTAGATGTAGCTTAAGATGTTGAGCTCCCGCCTCTTGCATGGGAGAGCCCAGGTTCAATTCCTGGTGCCTCCTGAAAGTAAAAGAAACAAACAACAAACAAAACAAGCAAAACAAAAAACAACCCAGGGGAGCTGATGTGGCTCAGTGGTTGAGTACCAGCTTCCCACACAGTCCCCAGCCCCCAGTACCTCAAAAAACAAAACAAAACAAAACAAAAAAACCAACCACAATGGGATATTATCTTCCACCTATTAGACTGGCTGTCATTAAAAAAAAAAACAAAACAGAAAACTACAAATGTTGGAGAAGATATGGAGGAATGGGGAACATTCATCCACTGCTGTTAGTAATGTAGAATGGTGCAGTCATTGTGGAGCGCGGTTTGACGGTTCCTCAGGAAGCTAACTATAAAATTGCCATATGATCCAGAAATCCCACTACTGGGTATATTTCCAGAAGAATTGAAATCAGGGACACAAACAGATATATGCACACCAATGTTCATAGCATCGTTATTCACTATTGCCAAAGTTGGAAGCAACACAAATGTCCATCAATAGATGAATGGATAAGCAAAATGTGGTATATACATGCAATGGAATATTACTTACATATAAGAAGGAATGCAGTATTAACACACTGGACAACATGGATGAATCTCGAAGACCTTAGTGTTGAGTGAAGCAAGCCAGTCACTGAAGGACAAATATTACATGACCTCACTGATATGCCTTAAGCAAATTGCACGGACTCACAGAGACTAGAAGATAGGTTATAAGGAGAAAGAAAGGGAGTAGAGGGTGGTGATCTGATGCTCAATATGGGCAAAATCTTTGACAAGGTGGAAGGGGGTGGTTGGACAGTGGACCGGGGTGATAGTGGTGCAATGATGTGATTAGGTTCAATGGTGCTGGAATGTGAGGGGGAGTAGGGTGGGGGACTTGGGTTGGACTATCCATGGAACTAAGAGGAAAGTTGGAGGGAGGAATGGGTGAATTCTGGAGATATGTAGCTCTGTGATTAAAACTACAATGGTGGAAATGCTTTTCTCGCAAATATGACAAGGGAGGGTTACTGGTGCAGGGCGTCAGGGGTAGAGAGGTATGCGAGATAGAGCACACCTGGGGCATGCGTCTATGGAATATGAAAGTATTCGTCTTGTCATGTCTGTTATCTTAGTGGGTGGAGACTCACAAAATAAACAACAAAACATTAAACTCCCATCCTGGGGAGTCCTGCCATGTTCTCAATTAGAGGGACAAGAATCTCTTGAGAACATAGGCAGTGCCTAACAGAAGAAAATAGACCAATATGTCAAACTCTCAATATTATTGCATGTAACTATGAACCTTATTGTTCAAAAATTCAAACTTAGTGGTTACCATTGGTTCCAAGGGTAGGGGGAGAGATGAATAAAATGGATGAAACATAGGGCATTTTTAGGGCATTGGAATTGTTCTGCATGATCTTGCAATGACAGATACAGGCCATTTAAAATTTTGTTGAAACCTATAGAAGTATGGTGGGAAATGTAAACTATGTAAACCATTGACAATGGTTAGTAGAAAAGCTTCAATATCTTTTCATCAATTGTAACAAATGTACCATAATCATGTAAGATGTCATTAACAGGGGAAAGTGGGAGAAGGGGAAGGGGTTGGATATATGGGAATCCTCTGTATTTTCTATGTAACTTTTCTGTAACCTAAAGCTTCTTTGAAGATAAAGTGAAAAAAATATGACTCTGGGGGAATATACAGAAGAAATTGTCACTGTCCATAAAAGATAACAGATTTTTACAGCGAGGAAAGACACATTGAAAAGTTTTTAAATTTTACTTTATTTTTAAATTATTTTATTTTTTCTTTTATTTTTCTTTTGTTATTTTTGTATTTTATTGATTTTTTATTATTTCTATTTTATTTGATTATTATTTTAATTTGCTAATTATTTGGCTGTGTTTTGGGAGAGGTTTTGGATCACATATGGTTCACAACCATGACGGGGAAGATCAATGGTGCAGGGTGTCAGTGATAGGGGATGTGTAGGAAGGGGTGCACCTGGGACATGCCTCTATGGCATATGAATATGTTCAAGTGGTCATGGCGCGTTGTCTTGGTGGGTGGAGACTCACACAATAACCGAAAGAATAGTGAACTCCATCCTGGAAAGTCCTGCTACATTTTCTAATAGAGCAGCATGAATCCCCAGAGTACATGGGCCGTGCCTCGCAAAGGAGGACAGACCATTATGGAGGCCCTTGATATTTAAGGTTGTACTTAAGAACTTTTTCTTGTTAAATTGAAACTTAGCCTAGTATTATATATCGCCTAAGAGTTACCTCCTGAAAACCTCCTTGTTGTTCAAACATCACCTCTCTCTAAGCCAAACTCAGCATATAAACGCACTACCTTCTTGGCATGGGACATGACTTCTGGGGATGGGTGTCCCTGGCACCAAGGGATTATTACCTAGTGCCAACTAGCAATGCATCTGGAAAAAGATCTTGACCAAAAGGGGAAAAATTAAATATAAATGAGTTTTTATGGCTAAGAGATTTCAAAGTGAGTTGGGAGGTCATTCCAGAAGTTAAACTTATGCACGTCTCAGCAGGATCTCATTGACCGCCAAAGTGAAAAAATGTGCCTCAAAACAGTGGAGCTCCTGAGGGCTCTAGAGACATCTAGACGCTATAGGAATATATGCTCCCCAATGTAACAGAGTTAGACTCATTTATAACTTTCCTTCTCATGGTTCTTCTGCCTCTTTTACTTGAACCTCTAATTAGCACTCTACTTGTTAAATATATGTCCCAAAGACGTAAAACTTTGTTCTGTTCATATGCTGCTTGAGCCCTGAATCTCAGCAGAGTTGCAACACCTATTCTCCAGTTCATCTTATTCACTCAGGACAACTAACAAAGGATGATGATGGATAACACCCATACCAGGAAGTGGAGAGTGTCTGCAACTATAAACAAGACAGTTCCATCTGCCTCATGGGATCTAAGCCCCCTCTCAATTGGAGGGAGGGTGGGCATCACCATCCCCAAATCCTCAATATTTAGGAATGACTAATCATAAGGAGGGAATGCAACTATGGACTAAAGTAGACTTATTATTATTCTAGTAATGGAAGAACTGGTATCATTGATATAAAGGCAGTGGCCACCAGAGGTTCTGAGGGGAGGGGGAGGGAAGGAGAATAGGTGTAACATGGGGGCATTTTTTGGACATTGGAATTGTCCTGCATGACATTGCAATGATGGATACAGGCCATTATACATTTTGTCAAAACCTATAAACTTTTGCAGGCAAAGTGTAAACTATAATGTAAATTATATTCCATGGTTAGTAGCAATGCTTCAATATGTGTTCTTCAATTGCAACAAATGTACCACCCTAATGAAAGATGTTAATGTGGGAAAGTGTGAAAGAGGGAGGAGGTAGGTATATGGGATTCCCCTATATTTTTAATGTAACATTTATGTAATCTAAAGCTTCTTTAAAATTATATATATATATATATATATATATATATATATATATATATATATATAAAATGGGGGGGAAATGCAACCATAGGCAAAATAAATTTTACATTGTAGTAATGGAAGAACATGTAACATTAATATAAAGATAATGGTAACAGAGGTTCTGAGGGGAGGGAGAGGGAATAATAGGTGGAACATAGGCCATTTTTTAGGGCATTGGAATTAAGTGTAAATCACAATGTAAGGTATAGACCTTGGTTAGTTGCAATGCTTTAGTATTTATTCACCAATTGTAATAAGTTTTCAACACAATTGTAAGATGTTATTAGTAGGGAAAGATGTGGGAGGGGAATGACGTAGGTACATGGGAATCTCTTAGATTTTCAATGTAACTTTTCTGTAACCTAAAACATCTTTAAAAATAAAGTTTTTTATATGTAAAAATACATTTTTGAGTTTATATTGCTTCCCTCTCACACCCAGGATTGGGTAGGACATCTTAACATTGAAAATGTGTCCTCTGTAACATCATAAGCTGGGTAGTTAGAGCTGAACACTTTCTATGTCTTCTTCATTTGTTCGTTCCATTAACCTCTATTGTTATCTATAGTTAACTGTTGTCCCATTAGATTAGTGGTTTTCAAAGTATTACCTGTGGACCCATAAGGAACCCCAGGCCCCTTTCAGGGGAGCCATGCAGTGTATAGTGTATAGTGTATAGTGGACTTTTCTGGAGGCACAATGATATATGTAGTATCACAACAGATGCAATTATGAGAATCCAGCTACTTCCTATAGTCAGACATTATAGAGATTTTTTTAACAATGTAAAACAATGCCAGTCTTCTCATTATTATTCTGTTATGGAAACTATAATTATTTTCATAAAATGTTATTTATGTGAACATAACATGTAAATAAATTAGTACCTAAATATTTTAAATTTTATCTGTTTCAATTTCTAACTATATAGCCTACATAAAAATTCCAGTATCATGTATTACATTTAGTTGTAATTATCTTCTTTCTTTATTTTTTCCAACTGTAGACACATATATTCAACATAAATCTTCCCCTCCCAACCTCTCCCAAGTATACGATTCAGTGAGATTAATCACATTCACAATATTGCAGTATCCTCCCCGCCATCCATTATTAGAATTCTCCCAAACAGCAACTCTGTACTTATTTTACATAATGCCTCTCTCTACCCCACCCCTGTATTTTAATTTATGTCTCTGTGATTTTGCATATTCTCAGGTATTTTCTTTGTGGTTGCTATGGGGCTTAAAGTTAACATCCTAAATCTATAACAACCTCATTTCTTTCATACCAACTTAACTTCAATAACATACATAAACTATGTTCCTATACACCTTTATGTAGTTCTTTTCCCAGATTACATATTATATATGAGTCCAAAACCAATGGCTTGTCATTACATTTTAAGCATTTGCCTTGTAGATCTTGTAGGAAGTAAAAGGTGGACATACAAATAAAAAACAAAAGTCCTGATATTTATATTAACCCATGTCATCATCTTCATCTGAGATCTTCTTTATGTGGCTTCAATTAACTGTCTGGTGTCCTCTCCTTTCAAACTGTAGAAATCCCTTTATACTTCTTGTACTGCTGCCTTATTGTTGACAACCTCCCTCAGCTTTTGTTTATGTGGAAATATCTTAATCCTTCCCTCAATTTTGAAAAACTCTTAATGTGATCATGATACTGAGAAAACAAGTTGACTTTCCTTAAATAGTTTTGAATTAAGCTATTGTTCAGCATAGCTGGCTATAATAAAGATGAAGATATTTACCAAAGCCAATGATTTCAGAAATATGAAGTTGTTGCTCACATTTTTCAATGCTCTGAAGACTGTTCTAATTGAGAGGGCTTTTAAAAATTAATTTATTTTTCTTTCTGCTTTTCTCTTTCCTTTTTTGCAAGTGTCCTAATTTTCATAATTCTTATTCATCATTTTTATTACCTATATTTTCTTGCCTACCATGATTAAATTTTTATCTTCAAGATTTATACCATTAAGTTTTAGTTTTATTATGAAAACTAAACATTCTGAAGCTATTCCCTGTCTTGTTTTATTTTCTGGTTAACATTGTTGGCTTCTATTTGGACACTTTCTTCCCACCATATTTGAATATTTTATGATCAACATTTCTGAAAAACAAATTATTCTGAGGTTAAAGCACACATAAGAGCAATTCAGGTACATTGCAAAATTCAATGTATTGAAAAACTGCTGCTCTTTGAATAAAGATAAATATTATGTAATCAAGTTATGCCTATACTGCATACATTATTTATAAATATGTGAAGCGGTTTTCATCACTGGAACATTTGTTTCTTTAGGCCTCTTTACTAAACCAGTGGCAAGATTGCATAATATTTCACACAGAATTTCCAGGCTTAGAACAGTATTTGTCAGATATGGCTATCAAGAATCTATGGAATTGAGATGAATAAAATGTTAGACTTTAAACACAGACAAATATATCTGTAAGTTTTTGTCTTGCTACAGTTGTGTGTCCTATAAACACAGAAATTATGATAAATTATATTTTGCAAGATGACTGACAAAAAGAAAGAAAAAATTTATAATGCATTTATAATGGTATATGTAAAATTATATATTATTGAGTATATTCCTGATGGCAAAAACTTCTATATTTGACAAAACATCAATGAGAAACTAATCAGCCATTTGAAATTTTATATTCCTGACAACTAGATGAGTTTTTCACATGCTACTTTTGGCTCCATGCATTTCAAACTTTGTTTCTCCTTCACTACTTACATACTTCCAGTGCTGACAAACATGGGACGTCTTCATATTGCCGCATGACCTCTGACTCTGAACATTTGCAACGTGACTCTAATCGAGTCAGCACAGTGGACAGAAGGATTATTTAATAAAGCTATCCTTCACTAGAATGACCACTAAAAACTTAACTACTCAGAAGTGCCTGAACTGCATAACTATATCCCAATATACCCAAACTAAATGTATCCCCAACTCAAGTTCTCCTTAGCCAGATCCCAAATATCACCACTCCAATACCACCAGACACGAAAGGAAGTACGGCAGAAACAAGGTTAAAATGGAAAGAGGCAGTGCTTTAAACAATTGTATTTAAAAGATCCTACTTTTGTATATTTTTAAAAACATACAACCATGAGAATTCATTCACAGAGCTTTTCTCAGGACATTGAAAGGTGCC
>PVKH010036909.1:0-11528 GCA_004027955.1 Chaetophractus vellerosus | reverse complement strand
GATGCGCCGAGTCGGCCCTCCGTGGCGGCGGCTCGCTCCTTTCGAGGGTGGCTCCATTCCGTTTTCACGGGCGGCTCCGTTCCATGTTTTGTGGGCAGCAGTCCTCCATGTTTTTTGTGGGCTGCCTGGCTTCCGCGGTTTGCAGGCAGCAGCTCCGCTTTTCACGGGTGACTTTGCCATTCCTGTGGGGGCTCCGCCCTGCCCGTGGCGGCTTTTTGCCTTGTCCACGGCGGCTCTGCCCCACCCACGGTGGCTTGCCTTTCTCAAGACCGTCTGCCCGCTTGGAGAAGTCCCTGGGAACTGAACCTGGGGCCTCCCATGTGGTACCCCAGTGCGCTCTTTATCCACTGAGCTATCTAGCTGGGCCCTGAAGTGCCTATCTTAACTTATGTTTGGATAAGAACGCTTTGATTCCTCTTGGGTACTGAATTAGGGCATTTCTGCTTTCTCTGCCCACATAAAGGTCCATAATTTTAAAAATGTATTGTAGCATATATACAGCACAAAATTTCCTATTTTAACTTCTTTTGTGCATACAATTCAGTGACATTAATTACATTCACATATTGTGTCACCATCACCTCCATCCATGACCAAAACATTTCCATCACTCCAAACAGCAACTCTTTACCCATCAAGCAATAACTCCTCATTCTCTACCCCTACCCAGCCCCTGATAACCATTAATATAGTTTCTGTCTCTATGAATATGCTTATTATAGATATTTCATGTAAGTGATGTCCTTTGGGTCTGGCTTATTTCACTCAACATGATGTCTTAAAGGTTCATCCAGGTTGCAAAAGATCAATAATTTTTTAATTAGGAAAATAAAATCTTTAGCTTGGTGAATGTGTTACCTCTTAGATGTACTCTTATCTCTTTCAGAAGCCATCAAGAATCAAAGTACTGATACAGGTATTGAGGAGGGTACATTTTCTTCAGCACAAACTTCTCAAGTTACAAGTCTTTCCCCATGGACAAGGTATTCATTCTTCCGACCAATGGTGTCTTTCCACTTGGAACAAGGAGAAGCCACGTGTATGATGGATAAAGGAATTCCCCAAGCCTCCTGTTTAGGTGAGAACCAGGCAGATATGAGCCATTGCAGGTGTGAGCCCTAATTGGGATGGGGTCAACATCTTGGGAACTGTTATTCAGAGATTTCCCATCAAAATCCAAAGCTACTTGGTTGTACTTTCTCAGATTCCTTCAGTTCCACTTCTACTAACTTTCTCTTTCTATTTGTTACTTTCTATTACCCCTCTTTGGTTGCAGAGAAAAGAAAAATTCCATTTTCTTATTAAAGTCATTGTACCTGTGTTTTTAGTTATATCTCTTCTTCTGTGGATTTCTTAATAATTCCTTCTCTCTGTCACCCTTATTCTCCTTACTCTTTGCCCATCTTTACTTTTCCTGTCCTTCCTCCACATTGAAAGCAGAAATTTGGCCATGAATCCACATATGCCTTGTATACATTGAATGCTCTTTTGTCCCACCATGCTTAAGATAGCATTTTCTTTCTCCAAACATTTCCCCTCCAATTTATTTCAGATTGGGAGACTAAACTACAAAGTCAAGAGTCGACTTACAAGAAGATCAGTTTTGGGGAAGAACCATCTGGTGGTATAAATGTCACGAAGTTCAATGGAGAAGGTGGAGAATATGGTCAATTTGAGGAGAAACTTGAAGTTCCCCAAAGGCTTTTGAGGCCAATGGCATACATCCAAGCAAGGGCATTTTCTCAGGAGAGAGCTTCTACATGGCATGATTTTGGGGGAAATTGTAATCTGAGCTCAAACCTTGGTTCATTACAGGGAAGTTCAACAGGTAAACATTTCCATGAATGTGACTTACATATTGAGAGTTTTGGACCTGATTCATTCTTAAACAGTCATCAAATGGAATATGCAGATCAGAGACTCCAGGAGAGTATTGAATGGGGAAAAGCCCTTGGTCAAAATAGCCACCTTTTTCGACATGAAATAACTCAACCAGGGGGGAGATCGTCTGTATATGCTGAAAGTGAGAAGCCATTTAATCATAATATGGCTCTTACTGTACATAACAAAATTAATACCGTAGAGAAACCCTATGAATGTCATCAGTGTGGAAAAGTCTTTAACCGGAGGCATTCCCTGAGTGAACATCAGAGAATTCATACAGGAGAGAAACCATATGAGTGCCAGGAATGTGGGAGAGCCTTCACGCACAGCTCAACCCTCACCCGACATTTGAGAACTCATACTGGAGAGAAGCCCTATACATGCAGTGAATGTGGGAAAGCCTTCAACAGGATTTCATCTCTTACTCAACATCAGAGAATTCACACAGGGGAAAAACCCTATAAATGTAAAGACTGTGGAAAATCCTTCTGCCAGAGTTCTTATCTGATTTTGCACAAGAGAACACATACTGGTGAGAAACCCTATGAATGTAATGAATGTGGGAAAGCCTTCAGTGATCGTTCATCTCTTAATCAACATGAGCGAACTCACACTGGTGAGAACCCTTATGAATGTAATCAGTGTGGAAGAGCCTTCAGCCAGAGGTCTTCCCTTGTTAGGCATGAGAGAACTCACACTGGAGAGAAACCATATAGTTGTAATGAATGTGGAAAATCCTTTAGCCAGAGCTCTTCACTTATTACACATCAGAAAACCCACACTAGTCAGAAAACCTACAAAATCATTGATTGTGGGAAAGCTTTCCATCATAGCAGCCAAATTATTGGATTTTAGAGATTGCTTGCTACCTTGTAAAGCACTTTTTAAACACTCTGCCATATAAATATGGATGTTGTCCTTGTGATGTACTACTTGAAAAGAAGTAGGTTTATGCCACATTCTTGAAAGAAAGCACTGAGAGTTAGATCTGAGAAGTGGCTTTTTTTTTTTTTTTTGAGATACTGGGGCTGGGGAATGAACCTGGGGACCTTGTAAGTGGGAAGACAGCACTCAACCACTGAGCCATATAGGCTCCTCTGAGTTGGTTTTTTGTTTGTTTGTTTGCTTGTTGTTTTTGTGTTTAGGAGGCACTGGGAACTGAACCCGGGACCTCCCATGTGGGAAGCAGGTGCTCAACTGCTTGAGCCATATCCACTCCCCTGAGAAGTGGCCTTTTGATAGGAGAAGTTGTGACTGAGCTATACCCAGTGAGCTCCATTCTCTATGAAATGTTTGACAAATGGGAACACTAATAGGGAATGGGATTTTGCTAAGAATTATTATGATTAATTTAGTTGTCAAAACAAAATGTATTCCATGTCAACTTTTTGTCTCAGGCTCAATATTTTTGTTTCAATATTCTATTTCCAGTATTTTATTTAATCATTCCACCAGTGTTAGTCACTTATTTAGTCCCTAATTTGTCTCATTTATTACTCTAGCAATGCAGAGCATGGTTAAGACAGAAAGCACTCTGGATGTTATGTGAAAAGTAAAAGATGCAAAATAGTATGTGTAATTCCATACAATGAAGTCAAAATATACACACAAAGAGACAGAGGCCTGAAAGAGATATGAAAATAGGAACAGTTTGTCAGGGTTATCTGATTATCTGTGATTTTCTGCCTTTTTTCCCATTTCATTCAGTATTGCTATAATCATTTTGGCAATAAATAAAAATTGAACAACATCAAAAATTGAGAAGGGTGTTGAGCTTCATTACTCAGTAAGGAAGGATTGTGGATAACAAAAGGTCAAGAATGTAGTAGGTCCTGGGAATAGAAAAGTGGAGCAACTTTTGGTGGCCTGCAAAGAGTCCTAAGCATGAAATGTACTTCACAGACCATGTGGCAAGGGAGCAGATATGAAAGATCATACATCATTAATATTGGTTGGTTGTTTACTACATGCCAGATACCAGTCTAGCACTTACGCTAATTTCATCATTTAACTTTCATGACAACACCATGAAATTGTAACAATTTATATAGCCATATTACAGAAGAGGAAACGGAGAAATAAAATAACTTGCTCAAGATCACACAACTAGAAAGTAGTGGAATCAGGATTTGAACCCAAAGAATGTGTATAAAGCCAATGTCACATTTGCCATCCCACAGAGCAAGGAGGGATACAGGGAAGCTGAATGTTCCAAATTCTCCCCTAGAAGTTACCTACCTTTTTTTCTGAATCTTTTCCTAGAGGCAATGAGGCAGGTTGCCTGTCTGGCTTCCTTTTATTGAAATTGGCTTGTTCACATGAATTTTGTTGCCTTTCCTTAAAGTGGATATCTTTTATCTGGGGTCTTGGTAAATCCTAATGGATTGATGGATACAGTCCTGCAATGGCTCTGTGAAGAACCTAGAACTGTGTGAAAAATGTGCATAGATGTGTTTTCTTGGGGAGAAACATCTAAAGCTTTCATCATTTCTTAAGAGCAATTGATTTAGAGGTTTTATGGAGTATGCTGTTTTCAGTCTTGACTTCTCCTTCCTTCCAACAATTATTTACAGAGAGCCTGAACTCTTCCTTATGTGAGGTATCTGTGAATAAGACAAATGAGATTCTAGTCATCACTGAACAGAAATTCCAGTGGCGAGGGAGCAGGACTGGCTTCATCTGTGTGCCACCAGTGCAGTCACACAAGAATCAACTCTCAGAAAGACCCTGCAAAAAAAGCAAAGCAAAACAAAACAAACAACAACAACAAAAAGAAAGACCCTGCAATTAGTTGTATACCCTGCTGTCTTGGTCTTGGAATTCTTAATTTTTTTTTAACAAAACCTCCCCCCTCCACTGAGAATACATTTTCACTAGTGGGCCCTGCAAATTATATAGCCAGTCCTATCATGAATGGCAGGTACAGATACTAAACAAATAACCAAATACTTTAAATAATTCCAGGTTTTGGTAGATGATATGGAGGACATAAATAGGATGCTTCTGTGATACATTATATGAGAGGGACCGATCTCAAATAGGACCTTTCTGAAGGTCTGACATTTAAGTTGAGACGAGAGTAATTTGAGCATCCAAGGTGAGGGATTTCCCTAGAGGAGAGCCTTAATTTAGCTTTGTTTTCACATGTGGATTTGTTATTTTCTAAACAACTACAATTTTTGTTTAATTTTTCTGACTCAAAAGTTGAGAGAGAGAATATATTTTAACATTTTCTATGGTTTAAATTAATTTTTTTAAAGTTCTTTTTCTTTTCATATTGCATTGGCTCGGTCCTCCAGTATGATGTTGAATAGAACTGGTGAGAGCAGACATCCTTGCCTTTCTCCCAATCTTAGCAAAACACATTCAGTCTTTCACTGTTGTATATGATGCTAACTGTGGTTTTTTCAGAGAGTCTCTTCATCTTTTTCTTTTATTAACTTTCTTCTTTTATTATCATGTGGTCTGAGAATGTGTCCACTGTTTTGAATCTTTGAAATTCATTTTGGTTTGCTGTGTGGTTTACTATGTGTTTGAGTTTTATAAGTGTCCCGTATATGCTTAAGAAGAAACTATATTCTCTGGTTTTATGATTCAGAATCTGACTTGTCAAATATTTCAACCTTGAGAGCAGATGTGGCTCAAGCGGTTTTGCACCTATTTCCCACATACAGGGTCCCACGTTCGATCCCCAGCACCGATAACACACACACACACACACTCACACAAATACATCAACCTTATTAATCAGTAGTTCTCAAATTTCATGCCCAGAGATACAGATTTAGGAAATAAGAATTAGGACTGAATAATATGCATTTTATTTTATTTTATTTATTTATTTTTTAAAAGATTTATTTATTTTATTACATATCTCCCCTTCCCCCTGCTGTGGCGATGCACCGAGACTGGTCACTGCGCAGGAGCGGCTTTCCCCGCTTGTGGGCGGCTTCTGCTTCCATTCACGGCCGGCCCTCAGTTTGCGGGTGGCTGGCTGTGCTCCATTCGCGGGCGACCTGCCCTGCCCGTGGTGGCTTTTTGCCCTGTCCATGGCAGCTTTTTGCCCTGCCCATGGCGGCTCTGGCCCGCCCATGGTGGCTTGCCATTCTCAAGGCATTCTGCCCACTAGGAGAGGTCCCCGGGAACTGAACCCAGGGCCTCCCATGTGGTATACTGGTGCCCTATCCACTGGGCTATACGGCCGGCCCCCTTTAATTGTTTTTAGATGTTGACCTAAAAAGAATTGGCGAAAGAGAATTGAGTCAAAATTTCCTATTGCTATTGTGTTTCTCTTAACTTCCCCCAGTATTTCCTGTTATTTTTGCTTCTCATATTTTTATATTCTTTACCTGGGGAAAAATATTCATGAGAGGTCTTCAATGTAAATTTTATTATTTTTTTAAGATTTATTTATTTATTTATTTATTTATTACATATCCCCCCTCCCCTTTTTCTGCTTGCTCTTGCTGTATGTCCATTCTAGTGTTCCTCTCTGTCCGCTTTGTCTCCCCCCGTTGCGGTGACGTGCCGAGACCGGTCACTATGCAGGCGGCTTTGCCCCACTTGTGGGCGGCTTCTGCTTCCATTCACAGCCGGCTCTGCTTCAGTTCGTGGGTGGCTGGCTGCGCTCTGTTCGCGGGCAATCTGCACTGCCCATGGCGGCTTTGCCCTGTCCGTGGCAGCTTTTTGCCCTGCCCACAGCGGCTCTGCCCGCCCATGGCAGCTTGCCCTTCTCAAGGCGGTCTGCCTGCTCGGAGAGGTCCCCGGGAACCAAACCCGGGGCCTCCCATGTGGTATACCGGCGCCCTATCCACTGGGTTATACGGCTGGCCCCCTTTAATTGTTTTTAGATGTTGACCTAAAAAGAATTGGCGTAAGAGAATTGAATCAAAATTTCCTATTGCTATTTGTGTTCCTCTTAACTTCCCCTAGTATTTCCTGTTATTTTTGCTTCTCAGTTTTTTATATTCTTTACCTGGGGAAAAATATTCATGAGAGGTCTTCATTGTAAATTATACCCTGTGTCATTTTGAAGTGACCTCTGTCTGCCTTTAATACTATTTTTCCAGAATTCAGAGTTACATAACCTCTGCTTTTTAAACAAAATTCATCTATTTTCCTGGTATATTTTTCATATCTTTTGAATTTCCACTTTTTAAATCCCTCTGTGTTAGGTGTCTCTCTCATTTATAGTACATAGTTGGATTTTATTTTAGGATTCTTTTCCTTTTAATGGATAAACATTTATGCCAATTATTACTGTAATAAATATGGTTGACTTTAATTCTTCTAATGTATTTTATGCCCTGTTTCTTATTTTTGAAGTTTCTTTTGTTTCCTATCTTTTACTATCTTATCTGCATTGGAGGAGTGTGTCTCTCCTGGTAATTTGGAAAGTATATTTTATGTTTTAATTCCTTCTGAAGTTTTGCTTTATTGCACTAAACATTATAATTAAAACTATATGTTGTGACTTAACAACTTTCATCACTTTTTGAAGGATAAAAAAATCAAGTTGCAGGGGGCTGGCTGTAGCCCAGTGGATAAGGTGCTGGTTCAACACATGGGAGGCCCTGGGTTCGGTTCCCGGGGCCTCTCTGAGCGGGCAGACCGCCTTGAGAGGGCAAGCCGCCATGGGCAGGGCAAAAAGCTGCCGTGGGCAGGGCAAAGCTGCCACAGGCAGGGTAAGTTGCCCATGAACAGAGCAGAGCCACCCATGAGCAGAGCAGAGCTGCCTGCGAGCGGGGCAAGCCACCTGCGTGGTGAGCTGACTTGCCACGTCGCCGCAACGGGGGGAGACAAAGCAGACACAGAAGAACAAAAAATGAACACAGCAAGAACAAGCAGAAAGGGGAGGATATGTAACAATAACAACAAAAACAGCTTTAAATAAAAAATCAAGTTGCAGAGTTATGAATCCATATATACATGACCTGGCTATAAAAAGTGCTAAATATATAATAATAGTAAGGATAACTACCAAATTCCTGAAAATGGTTTCTTCTGGGAAGAGAGGGAGGAGAATAATGTTCTGGTGGGGATACACAAGGCATTTTTTTTAAAGATTTATTTCTATTTATTTATTTATCCCCCCCTTGCTGCTTGTGCTCACTATGTCCAATTGCTGTGTGTGTTTCTGTCTGCTTGTCTCCCTTTGTTGGGACATCTTGCTGTGTCAGCTCACCATGCCACGTGGGCTGGCTTGCCTTCACCAGGAGGCCCCAGGAATCCAACCCGGGGCTTCCCATATGGTAAAGGGGAGCCCAACCGATTGAGCCACAGCTGCTTCCTGATACACAAGGCATTTGAACTCTATAATGTTTTGTTTCTTTAACCAAATCTGAGGATAGTATGGTAGAGAGAATTTAACAGAGCTTGGTGGTAGGTTTATGGGTATCCATAATGTTATTCCCTGCATATTTTGTCGGAATGAAATATTTCTAAGTTTTTTTCTCCCAAATCTTTTTCTACATTTTTTTTTCAGATTTCCATTGTGGCAAACTATATATAACATAAAATCCATCATTTTAACCATTTTTAAGTGCACAATTCAGTGACATCAATTACACTTACAGTGTTGTGCCACTATTAATACTTTTCCATCACCCCAAACAGAAACTGTATCCATGAAGCAAAAACTCCCAATTTCCCTTCCCCCAGGTCCTGGTACCCTCTAATTTACTTTCTGTCTCCATGAATTTGCTTATTCTAGATGTTTCATATATGTGTCCTTTTGTGCCTGGCTTATTTCACTCAGCACAGTGTATTGAAGGTTCAACCATATTGTCATATATCAGAGCTTCATTATTATTTAGCTTTGTGGCTAAATAATACTCCATTGCATTTATCATAATAGTTTTAAAGAGTTTCCTTTCTTTCCCCTAAAAAAGCAATTCAGAATGTATTATGTTGTCATTATCATTAATATATGACTTAATGATGAATACAAACATCAACTGCCCTGATGTTTTGAAAATGGATACTTATGGTTCCAGATAAAATTTCTAGTCAGAACACTGTCTCTCCAAAAAGCGTCATATTTCAGTCATAAAAATGCAAAGATATTGTTCTGTGAAAAACTGCCAGATCCTTCAGAAACTGCTTATAGTTTTAACAGAGTCATGTTGAAGGTATAAATGGAAAATTCAAAATTGTTTCATGAAATGTGATTGGGAATAAGAGCTATTTCTACCACTATTAAACTATTGTCTATGCTTCAGACCTACTGTATTAGTTTCCTATTGCTGCTGTGACAAATTACACAAATGTAGTGACACAAACAACAGAACTTTATTCTCTTACATTTCTGGAGCTCAGACATCTAAAATCAAGACCTTGGCAGGGCTGCACTCCTTTAGGAGACTCAAGGGGAGAATTCGTTTCTTTGATTTGAAGCTTCTGGAGGTTGCCTCGCTCAAATATCTCTGCTTCCATCATTGCATCTCCTCTGAGTCTGAGTCTCTTGCCTCGCTCTCATAAAGACCCTTAGATTACATTAGGTCCATCCAGATAATCCAGCATAAACTCCACATTCAAGACCCTTGAAGTCCCTTTTGCCATGAAAGGGACATATTCACAGGCGGGGATTAGGACATGAATATCTTTGGGGGCCGGCAATTAGCCAGTCAACCACACCTACCCTTTTATATTCTGTTTTGTGAGGGCTGGGCAGAAACTCAGCAAACCACTTATCTACTTTTTTAGCTGGTTTCCCATTAAGCCTTTTCAATGGGTGCAATGGAGGGGAGGATGAAACCAGGAAGAGGGAGAAGGGATTGATCCTTTCTGCCAGCTTCCTATTCCTGTTATTCCTTGCTTGTTGGACAAGGTCTGTGCTACCTCTGAACAGAGTAACACTCTGGCATGTTCTAAATATCTTGAATCAGACTTCTTTTCCCTCAAATGCCATAGTTATCTTCTCTCTTGCATGGAGCATTTTGTGAACTATTCAATCTAGCAAATGAAAGGACATATACTTTTTGTGGCCTGCTCACAGGATATATGTCTGCAAACAGGATGCACAGCAGCCACAGGTTCTAAAGGACAAACGTCTACATCTCATGCTAATTTTTTGGTAACTTGATGTGATTTATTCATAATAAGCAAACTTATTTAACAATATTTTATATATTAATAGTTTATAAGTCTCATGAGTAATTTATTTGAAACCCCTTTTCTATGTGTTCATTCTTTAAATGCTATTAATGCAAGTGTATAAAACCTTTTTGCAAAATACGTTTTTCAATTATTTTCTGAATAAAATGACAAGTGATGTAAGAAGTTTACTTCCTCTTCATCTTAAACTAGAGGGTTTTCTGACACGAGTAGCCATATTAAACGCATTGGGTATTTTGGTCCAATCTCTTTAAGTGTCTTAAGGAATTTCAGGTCTACATCAAATTTATATAAGCCTTCCTGCTATGGACAAGGGGGCCGCTGCCCCTGAACGCCGAATCTGGAATTCTCTGCTCATTTCCAGGCCCTGCGTCCAGGGGAGGACTCAGGAGAGACCGTGAAGCTGCGGGTAAAAGCACGAGGGAGTTCTGCCCAAACTAGAACCTCCTGGGGAGACCAGAAGGCCAGCCCGCCTGTCACTCAGACCTCGGGAGACTGAGAGAGTAACAGCTAATCAGGGACGACCAGGGGCGGTGCAGGGTGTATTGTCTAATCAGTACCGCCACGGGCTGTATTGGCGGGAGCACTGTCCAATCAGAGGCGCCCGGGTGGACGTCAACCTGCGTGGACGTTCGGCTGCTTCCTGCCTTGCAGCCTGCACTTCTGCCCCGCCCCGTGCGGCCCGGGGTGACCCCGCTCCTGTAGGTTTCCCACCTGGGTGGGCCGCGGGGGTTGCTGGGAGGATGCCCTGGACTACCCAGGAAGTCGGAAATGGTGAGTGTGCGCGGCCTGCGCCCGCTACCAGGTGGGGGTGGCTGTGCGGCGTGTCCCGGGACCCCGAGGCTCGGGCTGGGCCCCTTGGGCGCTCAGGGTGGGCCGCGCAGCCCCGGGTGTCCTGTCCCGGCCCCACACGCAACGCCTGTGCCCCCAGCCGGGGAGGCGAAATAGACCAAAAAGATGAGGGTTTTTTTCCCTGAACTCTCAATTCAAATCCATTGATCAATGTGTTTATCTTTATGCCAATACCATGCTGTTTAGATCACTTTATAATACACTTCACCGTCAGGGAAGTCCTCTGACTTCTCTCATTTTTAGGATGTTTTTGGCAGTTTGGGGCTCCTTTCTCATTTTTAGGATGTTTTTGGCAGTTTGGGACCCCATTCCCTTCCAAATAAATTTGATAATTGACTTTTCTATTTCTGTAAAGTAGGCTGTTGAAATTTTGATTGGTATTGTATTGAATCTATAAATCAGTTTGGGTAGAATTGCCATCTTCATGATGTTTAGTCTTACATTCCTTGAACACGGAATGGCTTTCCATTTGTTTAGGTCTGTAGTGGTTTGAGTTTGAATTAATTATGAATTCCAAAAATATAGATTAGATTATGTTTGTAAGCTGGTCTGTTCATCTGGGCATGATTGAGTTGTGAGTAGGGCGTTAACTGCCAGGTCAGTGAGACGTTGAGCCCCACCCCTCGGTGGGGGTGGTCTCAAGTAGAAGCAGAGATTAGAGAGAAGCAGAGAGGAGA
>PVKH010036908.1:0-11530 GCA_004027955.1 Chaetophractus vellerosus | reverse complement strand
TTGCCAGTAAGGAGAGGCTGAAAGATAAGGTAAATTCTCCCCACTTTCAAGGGAGAATTATATTCCTATTCTTTCCCCCCTGGATTACAATGCTGCTAATACCTGTAGATCTCTGTCATCTTACTTTAATTCTCACTTAATTAAGATTTTGTGGTAGTAGAATAATTCAATAACATTTAATAATCTTTTAAATTGTTATATCGTTTACCATATAATACAGTCATTCCTGCTGAATATTTTTCTATGGATTCTTACTCTTTAAAGCCAAATAATAACTGATTGGGGAGAGGTAAGGAGAAGCAGTGAGCTATGGAAACATTATTCTAGGCACTCCTAAGTGGAAGCAGAAAATCTGAATTTAAACTAGCTAAACAGATCTTTCTATGGACACAATACTCACCATATTTCTAAACTTAGAGAACACTGTACTATGCTCTCTTCTCATGTAGTTTTATTCTCATTGTTGATTTTTACTTATCTCTAGCTCATATTTCTTCTCTCAATGCTTGAAGTTACTATCTAAATGGCTTTTCTCAAAGGCTTCTTTTAGTGGTACAACAAATTCCCTAACCTTATATTTCTTTATATGTGCATAGAGAGCCAATGGATGGCAAAATTCCTGACTTCTTTCCACCACTTATTCCATCAAACTATTTATTTATATATGTATTTTTTTCCAGCAAAAGAAATGTATCTGATTGGTAAACCGGGGAAGAAAAGACCAATCTTGTATAAGCCAAATCCAGCTTTTTCCTGTGAGAACAAAGGCATCATCAGAAGCAGGTTTTCTATTCTTCCCCTTCACTATTCCTTCTCTGTGGCTTTTTAAAAAATTGTCACACAATGAAATAGGAGGAGAAAATTTAGACCCAGGCATAGCAATTGAGTAGAAAAGAATTTTTAGGCTACATGTCTTTTTAAGATCCAAGCAATTAAAGGGGAAATGTTTGCATAAAAAGTAAACACAGTTTTAAAGCCCGGATACATTAGCAATCAACCTGACTTAGCAGATATTACAAAAAGACACTTTCAGCCTGAAAAAGGTTAATGCTTTAGGCTGTCAAATAGAATTTGATTAAAATAGGATAAGCTAAGATAAATTAGAAGTTCAGTCTTAGCCATGATAGTAAACCCGGCTCAACTTGACCTCTAGATTCATCTCCCATTTCATCAAACAGACACACGAAGTTGGAAACCATATCTTCAAAGTTAGCTCTAACAATAAGGGTCAGCGTTCTGGTTTAAAGACACTGAAACAACAAGGATACTAAAGCATTTCAAGAGCACAGCCTTCCCCAGAGGAGATCTAATTAGCTGCTTGTGGTCATCCTGAGCCTTCAACTGAATGCCTCTGTTCTCCTAGATGTCCAATATCCCTCTATCTACTTTGTCAGCTATATTCTTGAGGGCACGACCTGGAACATTGAAATCAGCAAATTAAAAGTCCGATTCTTGCATAGAAAATTTAGAGAACACAATGAAGCAGGAAGAAATGAAGAGAAAGATAGCCAACAAGGTATTAAAAAGAACAGGAATTAGTCACCAAAAGTATTGATAATATAAAGAAAGCTGCAAACCATATGTGCGTAATGTGGAAGTCTCATAGAGCATTTGGGGGGTAAGGTTTTACTAAAGGAAAAAAAAAACTAATGTAACAGGATGGTTTGTATACATTATTTGGTTTAATTACCAGAGCTCCTGTCTTAATATTTTAGTTCTGTTAAGAGTCAACTCCTGGCCCAAAGTTATATTCATTAAGTAGTACAAAGGAGAAAAATTGTGCTGAATTCTGGTGCAATACATTAACTTTCTTCCTTCAAAGCAGTTTAACCTGGCAACAAAACTCTCAATCCAGATCAATAAGTAAATAACTCCGGGAAAAATATGGTTGGAAATGGATTGAAATAGAGTTAAAACTAGATGACAAAAATAAATTCTTTCACAAATCTGAGTTTTCTGAGTTATTTCAATCATGGCACACACCTGCATAACTCACTTAAACTTGTGCCATTTGTGAATTACAGATCTTTCATACATGAAAAAACTGGTTTTTAGAAAGGCACACACTTCATCTTATTTCGTTCTCCTAAGTGTTCTTTTTTAAAAAATACATCAGAATTGGCGGGGATTTCTTTCTCTTTTTTATCAGTCAGCAATCAATTGACACTACACAATATCTATATAGTCAAGAATAGAGGTAAGAATGCATGGTATACTAGTTACTTTTTGAAATTTCTGGAAAGTATCATAGGAAACATCTTACCTATGATTTAAAGCCATCTAGAGAGTTGAGGCATTCATCTAATTGATGCGGGACCCACATACAATCCTCAGGCTGTCAGTGTTAGGGAGGAAGGGATAAGAAGAGAGGAAACAAAATTTCATAGAATAAATAAATAAAAAGTCTTCTTACTTGATCAAAAACAAACTTTAGTAGTAGATGTTATTATAAGCCAAGTAAGAAAGGATAGAATGATAGAAACTTACAAAGAAAATCAATGAATTGCATACTTTACAAAATTGTGAATAGATAGTGTAGTACAAAATTGGCCCCAGAAACTTCCATAACTGCATATTAAAACAAGTATGATATTAAAACTGTAATCTGGATCACTGGTCAGCATGCCTAATATAAAACCTTTGGATGAGATTGCTAAATTAGGACAAGCTGTAAGTTGATGGAAGTCTACATCCCAACACGTTTTCCATAAGATATGGCTCCTTCCAAAATAAATTAAAACAAAACTGGTGCAATGAAATAGTTTAAAAATAATTCCTAAACCAACCAAAAAATAAATAAAACAATACACAGGAAGCCTAGAGAATTCTATGACTTTATTCCACATTTATGAATGTGCTATAGTTTTATTACAGGCATATAAGAAATAAAATTCTTAATAATTAAGAAAAGACTAGGTGCGGCTGTAGCCCAGTGGATAGGGCGCTGGTACACCACATGGGAGGCCCCGGGTTCAGTTCCCTGGGGCCTCTCTGAGCAGGGCAGACCGCCTTGAGGGGCAAGCCACCGTGGGCAGGGCAGAGCCGCCGTGGGCAGGGCAAAAACCCGCCACAGGCAGGGCAAAGCTGCCCAGGGCAAGGCAAGTCGCCCACGAGCAGAACAGAGCTGCCCACAAACAGAGCAGAGTCACCCGCCAGCAGGGCAAGCTGCCTGCGAGTGGGCAAGGCCGCCACTCACCGGTGAGCTGACTCGGCGCGTTGCTGCAATGGAGGGAGACAAAGCAGACGCAGAAGAACGCAAAAATGAACACAGCAAGAACAAGCCGAAAGGGGGAGATATGTCAAAAAAAAAAAGGAAAAGACTACATGTTTATAATTATAATTTGAGGTACACACATATTTACACATTATGCCTGTAAATGCACACATATATAAGCATATATTACATCTGCATATATATGTATGTGGGTTTGTGCATGCATGCATACACATACATATGCATATATTCATGTATGCCTTGCAGGAAATGGAATGTATATTCAATGATAGGAAAACAGCATGAGATAGGAAGTTGGGAAAGCTGAATTAACACTAAATAGATCTACTGTAACTGAAGGGCATGCTATCTTTGCAGGACAGAACAACTTCAAACAGTTTTAGGAATTTGTTATTATCAGATTCTGTCTTCTCCCTCAGCAGTCATATGCCCGAAGAAGGATTGGCTTTTGATATGTTTACCTTGAGAAGAATTAACTACATACATGTTAAGGGTCCTGTTGAAACAGGCACTTGTGTGTCCATGCCTAGGAAAAAGTTTTCTACTTTGCCTCTGGCCACATTGTCCTAGTTTTATTCCCAAAAGAGAATTGCCTCCTAAATTTCTCTCTTAAAACAGTACATACCTAAAAAGGAAATAGATATTTAGCTGGAATAATATCATGACCTTCTCATCATTTCTTATCAGCAACGATTATCTCAGGTTTTGTGCATTGAAAGCCAAAGAAAAAATGTAAATTATCTTAATTTGGGATAAAAGGAGAATGTAACAATGACATTGTATTAGTAGTTCTGTATAAGTGGTTCCGTCTCAAAGATAAGGTGGAAATCTCTGTGGTGAGGGGTGCACAGAACTGGAGCCCAAGCAGTAAGGAAATTCTGAAAAGATTAGAATAGTACTCAAAATATATTCAAAGCATTTCTTTTTCAATAATAACCCACTCACAGCAATTTGGTTTTTATTATACCTGTTCAAGGGCAGATATAATTCCCATATTAATGGCTTAGTTTTAGTTCTATTCTCCAAAGGTAACAGAGTATGTAAAATTATACCCATGGAATGTGATGTTGTGTAAAATACAGAGACTTTGAAGAATAATTTGTTTTCTGCAACTACAAAGTTATGGGAACTTATGTCCCTGAATGGCAGTGGGCTTAGCCCTAAAAAGAAAACCATAAAAATTACATTTTAAAGTTTAAGCTAATCAAAGTATGGAAAGTCCTAACTTTATCCATCTAGGCATTCAAAAAGTATTAGCAAGCACCAATACCCTTCAAATTGATGGATTATCTTGTTAGAATGAAGAATAATATGCATTTGTTTGTATTCTAGCACTCTCATCATATACTTAATATTTCTTCTTTCACATTTTTAATACCAAGTTAAAGTTAATGCTTCTTGAGGTCCAATTTTTTTATTATGATATTATTTCATTCATGTCAAATAATGGCACTCTTAGGATTTTTTCCCCAAATTTTGTACCACCATAAATTGTAAGGATGATTTTTGTATGATTTTAGTTCCACCTCTTCTTAATTACTACATTTGAATTTACATGTCTCTTCAATGCTTTTGCATTTCCATTTTGAATTTATTTATTTATTATACTAAATAATGTACATCAACAAATTCTTCCAATTACTAGCACTGCCTGCATAATCATATCAAATTATCAGAGTTATATTTGGATGAAAAATCACATAAATCTATTCTGGTGAGCTATTATTTGTATTCATATTGTTACATGCATTTCCAATGAAATGACCCAAGCCTAAAGCACTTACTGATCAAGAGTCAAAAGTATACATTCTGAGTTACCAAATCCTCATGGCAGCTGAGAAGGGCTCCCCTCCCCCACACATACAACATTAAAGTGGGGTAATACCCCTGGCTCACTGCAGCCACTGAAAGGGGAACAGACGGTGTCCTCCCTGTCAGCTGTTTCAAGAGAAAAGGGAGGGGATGTTGGAGTGTTTTTCTTCAATGAATTCAGCCAGCAGGGGCTGCTTTGAATGAATCTCAGCTCTGGAAATTCATCACAGGAACACAAGAAAGCTCAGAATGAAACACCTCCTTGGAAAGGTGCACTGATGAGTGCCATCTGCTGGCCACTTGGAAATTGCAGGAGAGAGAAGTTGGCCATCAGAGTAAATTCACTAGTTCAGCTGTCTAGATATCAGCAAAAAATTACAAGCCATCCTAAGAAACAAGAAGAGACGGCACAGTCAAAGGAACTAACTAAATATTCTGAAGAGATACAGGACTTAATACAATTAATCAGTAATAATCTCACAACTCTAATAAATCACTTCAAAGATTTAAAGAAAATAAGACTAAAGAAATAAAGGATAATGAGAACACTTTGGGTGATCATAAAGAACAATTTGAAAGCCTGCAAAGAAAAGTAACAGAACTTATGAGCATGAAAGATACAATGGAAGAGATTAAAAATACATTAAAGGCAAATAATAGCAGATTTCTTCAAGACAGAATTAGTGATTTCAAAGGCCTTACAACTGAAATGGAAAAAGCAGGAAAGCAGAAAGAGAAGAGAATGGGAAACAGAGTCTCAGGGAATTGAATGACAAAGCAAAATGCACAAACATTCACATTATCAGTGTGCCAGAAAGAGAAGAGAATGGAAAAGGGGCAGAAAATATATTTGAGGAAATAACACTTATGTAAGACATAAATATCAATATCCAAGAAGGACAACACACCCCAAACAGAATAAATCCAAATAAACCTACCCCAAGGCACCTACTATTCAGAATCTCAAATATTAGAGGTAAAGAGAGGATTCTGAAAACAGCAACAGAAAAGCAAATCACCATATACAAGGCAAACTCAATAAGATTAAGTGCCAACCTCTCATGAGAAACCATGGAGGTGAGAAGAAAGTGGTACAATGTATTTAAGGTACTGAAAGAGAAAAACTGTCAGCCAAGAATTCTATATCCAGCAAAATTGTCCTTCAAAAATGGAGGTGAGTTCAAAGTCTTCACAGAAAAAAAAAAGCTTATAGAATATGTTACTGAAAGACCAAATTTACAAGAGATACTAAGGGGAGTGCTGCAGCCTGAAGGAAAAAAAAACAAGGGCAAGAGATTTGGAGAAGAGTTTAGAAATGAAGATTACTAGGAAGGGTAATCTAAAGGTGTGATGGTTAGGTTAATGTGTCAACTCGGCCAGGTAATTGTGCCCAGCTGTTGGGTCCAGCAAGCCTGGGGCTAATTGAGTCTACTGCATGGATGACTGATTGCATCTGCATCAATCAACAAGATTGGATCAAGAATGGATGACGCTGTTATCCATTCAGTTGACTGCTTATAAAAGGGAACTGATTTCAACATTCGGAGAGAATTTCCCAGCTCATCGTTTGACAGCGAACTTCTCCCAGGAACTCATCGAGGACCCTTCATCAGTCTTTCATCGGAGCCCCTGGCTTGCAGCCTGCCTGCAGGACCTGGACTTGTGTATCCCCACGATCACGCGAGAGACTCTTATAAAATCTTATATATATATATTTAACAGATATCTCGTGTTGATTCTGTTTCCCGAGAGAACACTGACTAGAACAAAAGGGTAAGAAGACAAGTAATAGAACGATATGACAACAGAGAGCTGAGGGACAAAATGGATAAAGTAAGTAATGCCTTTACAGTAATAAAATTGAATGCTAATGGATTGAGCTCCCCAGTCAAAAGACATAGACTAATAGAATGGATAAAAAATATGAGCCAACTGTATGCTGTCTACAAGAGACCCACCCCAGATGTAAGGACACAACCAGGTTAAAAGTAAAAGGTTGGAAAAAGGTTCTCCATGCAAATAGTAACCAAAAAAAGCTGGAATAGTGATATTAATATCAGACAAAATAGATTTCAAATGAAAAATTGTTATAAGAGGATGAAGAAGGTCAATACATACTAATAAAATGGGTAATTCGCCATGAAGAAATAACTATACTAAATATTTATGCACGTAATGGGAGTGCCCCAAGATATATGAGGCACACACTGGCAAAGCTGAAGGGAGAAATAAATGTCACTACAATAAGAGTTGGAGACTTCAATACACCACTCTCGGTTTTGGATAGAATATCTGAAAGAGGATAAATAAAGAAATAGAGAGCTTGAATAATATGATAAATGAGATATAACAGATATCTATAGGGCATTGCACCACAAGACAGCAGGATTTACTTTCTTTTCATGTGCTCATGGATCCTTCTCCAGGATAGACCTGGGCCATGAGATAAGTCTCAATCAATTTAAAAAGATTGAAATTATACAAAACACCTTCTCTGATCATAACAGAATGAAGCTGGAAATCAATAATGGATGGAAAAAGGGAAAATTCATAAATACATGGAAATTCAACAGCCCACTCTTAAATAATCAGTGGGTCAAAGGAGAAATTGCAAGAAAATTCAGCCAATATCTTGAGATGAGTGAAAATGAGAACACAACATATCAAAACCTATGGGACACCACAAATCTAGTGCTGAGAGGGAAATTTGTATTTCTTAATGCTTACGTTAAAAAAGAAGAAAGAACTAAAATTGAACACCTAACTGCATACCTGGAGGAACCAGTAAAAGTACAGCAAACTAATCCCAAATCAAACTTAAGGAAAGAAATTGTAAAGATCAGAACAGAAATAAATGAAATTGAGAGCAGAAAATACAATAAAAGTAATCAACAAAACCAAAAGATGCTTGTTTGACAACATCAACAAAATTGACAAACCCTTAGCTAAACTGACAGAAAAAAAGAGAGAAGATGCAAATAAATAAAATCAGAATTGAGAGGGAGGGCATTACCACTGACCCCACAGAAATAAGAGAGGTCATAAAAAGATACTATCGACAACTGTATGCCAAAAAACTAGATAATGTAGAGGAGATGGGCATATTCTAGAAACACATGAAGCACCTACACTGACCCTCAAAAAACCTCAAGTAAAGTGATTGAAACAGTCATCAAAAACCTCCCAAAAATGAAAAGCCCAGGACCAGATGGCTTCACAGGTGAATTCTCCCAATCATTCAAAGGTGAGTTAATACCAATCTTGCTCAAGCTCTTCCAAAAATTGAATAGGAAAGAACACCACCAAACTCATTTTATGAAGCCAACATCACCCTAATCCCAAAACCAGATAAAGGTACCACAAAAAAAGAAAATTACAGACCTATATATCTAATGAATATAGATGCAAATATCCTCAACAAAATACTTGCAGACAGAATCCAAAAGCACATTAAAAGAATTATATATCACAATCAAGTGTGTTTTATCCCAGGTATGCAAGGGTGGTCCAACACAAGAAAATCAATTAGCGTAATAAACCATATTGATAATTTGAAGAAAAATCACATGATTTTTTCAATTGATGCAGAAAAGGCATTTGACAAAATACAGCACCCTTTTTTGACAAAACACTCCAAAAGATAGGAATAGCAGGAAGCTTTCTCAGTATGGTAAAGTGAATATATGAAAAACCTACAGCTAGCATTATACTCATAGGTGAAAGACTGAAAGATTTCAGGATGAGGTCAGGAAGGAGACAAGCATATCCACTGTCACCATTGTTATTCAATATTTTGCTAGTGGTTTAGTTAGAACAATTAGCCTAGATAAAAAAATTAAAAGGCACACAAATGGGAAAGGAAGAAGTCAAACTTTCACTATTCACTGATGATATGATCCTATATCTATAATCTCCTGAAAAATCCACAACAAAGCTACTAGAACTAATAGACAAGGTCAGCAAAGTGGCGGGATACAAGAATAATACACAAGAATTAATACTATTGTGCTATGAAAGGAGGAAATCAGAATAATATTTCCATTTATAACAGCCACTAAAACAATCAAATATTTAAGAATAAACTTAAACAAGAACATAAAAGACCTGTAATCAGAAAACTACAAAACATTGCTAAAAGAAACTGAAAAAGACTTACATAAATGGAAGGATATTTTTTTGTTCATGGATTGGAAGACTAAATATCATTAAGATATCAATTCTACCCCAACTTATTTACAGATTCAATGCAATCCCAATAAAAACCCCAATAGCTTTTTTTGCAGAAGTGGAAAAACCAATTATCAAATTTATTTGAAAAGGTAATTTGCCCTGAATAGCCAAAAAGATTTTTAAAAAGAAAAACAAAGTTGGAGGGCTCTTACTTCTGGGCTTTAAACATATTACTTATGCTTGGTAAAAACAGCATGGCATAAGCATAAAGAAAGACAGATTGACCAATGGAAGCAAACTGAGAACTCAGAAATAGATCTTCATATCTGTAGTCAAGTGATTTTTTACAAGGTTGTCAAGACCTCCCAGCTGGGCCAGAACAGCCTTTTCAACAAATGGTGCTGGGACAACAGGATAACTATATCCAAAAGAAAGAAAGAAGACCTGTTTCTCACACCTTACACAAAGATTAACTCAAGATAGATAGAGGACCTAAATATAAAAGTGACAACCAAAAAACTCCTAGAAGATAATGTAGGAAAACATCAAGATCTTTTGGTAGGCATTAGTTTCTTAAGTCTTATACACAAAGCATAAGCAATGAAAGAAAAGATAGATAAATGGGACCTCTTCAAAATTAAATGCTTTTGCACCTCAAAGGACCTTGTAAAAAGGGTGAAAAGGCAGCCAACTCAATGGAATAAAATATTTGGCAATCACATATCCAATAAAGGTTTAATATCCATGATCTACAAAGAGGCCATACAACTCAAAAATAAAAGACAAGCTACCTGATTAAAAAATAGGCAAAAGACTTGAAAAGACAATTGTCAAAGAAGAAATACAAATGGCAAAGAAAAAATGTTCAACATCACTGGCAATTAGGGAAATGCAAATCAAAACTATAATGCGATATCATTCATGCCTATTAGACTGGCTCCTATGAAAATGTTGGAAACTAAATGTTGGAGAAGGTATGGAAAGATAGGAACACTTATTCACTGTGGTTGGGAATGTAGAATGGTACAGCCACTGTGGAGGACTGTTTGGCAGTTCCTAAGGAAGTTGAATATAGACTTGCCATGGGGACCCATCAATACCATTACTAGGTATATGCCCAGAAGAACTGAGACAAAGACATGAACAGACATCTCCACACTGATGTTAATAGTTGCACTATTCATGATTTTCAAAAGTTGGAAACAATCCAGTGTCCATCAGCTTATGAATGTGTGTATACACACAAATTGTAGTGTATATACACAAATTGTGGTGTATACACACGTTGGAATATTATGCAGCAGTAAGAAGAAATAAAGCATATGACAACATGGATGAACCTGGAGGGCATTATGTTGAGTGAAGGAAGCCAGACACAAAAGGACAAATACTGTATGATTGTGCTATTATGAGCTAAATATATTGTGTAAACTCATGGAGTTAATAATTAGAATATATGTCACTAGTAAATAGAAGGAGGTTAGAGAATGTTCGGCTAAGGGTTAATCTGTGTAGAATTATTTAAACGTTTGTAAGTGTTTGGAAATGAATAGAAATGTTTAAAGCATATCATGATGTTTGTAACTAGCAATACTATTGTATGGCTATGACAACAGTTGAAAGGGAAGGTCTAAAGTCATGTGTCTTAATAGAAGGAAAGATAAAAACTGTAACATGGGACTCTATAAGAATAAAACCTCATGTAAACACAAATATGGGTGATATTGCATATATAAGTCTGTTGTTACAAAATGTAAATACAAATATACTAGAAAGAAGGAAAAATAGCAGCTATGTATGGCAGGGGAAACAAAAAGATTAAGAGGTAATGAGTTTTGTTTGTTTTTTTGTTTATTACTATTATTGTTGGAATAATGAAAGTGCTCTAAGAATGACTGAAGTAATGAATGCATAAATATATGATTACACTGAACACCATTGATTATGCACTTTGGATGGATTTAGCTTTATTAATATGTATCAATACAATGATTTATTTTAAAAAGTATACTTTGGAAATAAATAACAGGAAATGCCCTTTGAGTTCTGTATAGCCATGTACCAACATGAATACATGTGCTCCTGTGGTATGTACATTTGTGTATGCTTTTATAAATGAGAAATGAGCCATTCAGAAGTAAATTTAGTGTTAT
The DNA here is from genome assembly GCA_004027955.1 of Chaetophractus vellerosus. Lineage (NCBI taxonomy): Eukaryota > Metazoa > Chordata > Mammalia > Cingulata > Chlamyphoridae > Chaetophractus > Chaetophractus vellerosus. The sequence goes on along the minus strand of PVKH010036908.1, from coordinate 160 downwards.
ACCTTGCTATGAATGTTTTGATAGGCCAGTAGTTTGTTATATTTGAAACTTTTACTTACTTATTTCACATCTTATTCTCTCTGTTCTGTTTGAGGAGAATTTAGGAGACCCCTTGTGTGTGTGTGTGTGTGTGTGTGTGTGTGTGTGTGTGTGTGTGTGT
>PVKH010036907.1:0-11528 GCA_004027955.1 Chaetophractus vellerosus | reverse complement strand
TAGTTGGTGTAGCTGCAGACTGGCTTCCGGGATTTCCTTCTCTTCTTTTTTGATAGTCCTTTTTCCTTCAAGTTCATCACTTTCCTGTTTCTTGGGAGCACTTTTGAACCACTAGGAACACTATGCTTGGGATCCCTGATTTTAATAGCATTTGAAATGACACAAGATACTAGAAACGCGAGACGCAAATACCACTGCGAGATAGATCGCAGCGAGATGTCACGCGAGAGATGGTCGTAAATACTCTTGGCATCCCCAAACCGGTGTTTAGAACTGCAGCTCTCTTACTACAAGTTTAATTTTAAGGCAAAAAAAAATTTGTGTAGCTGCTCATTTATGTTACTAAACAGTAAAATATATACTGTACAGGTAATATAATACATAACAGTACATACATTTTTTGCATTTATAAGTTACTAAATTTTTAAAGAGATTTCTACATTTCTAGCCCTTGTGTGTCGTTTGCTGACCTTCGCGTGTGGTCTGTGGTTTCTGCAAAACTCCCCCAAATTCCCATTTAATTTCATATGCCGACCTGCCATATATGGATACTGTGATGGGGAAAGTCTAAATGTGGAAGGGAAAACTGTATAACACTATTACCCATGAAAGTCACCCATTATTATGGAAGGAGGAAAAGAATGCAGAGGCTCTGAGCCTCCTGCAATTTCCTATTCCCCTCCAATGCGAGGAAGTGACCCTGAGGCCAGGGTTAATTAACATCAGAGATTAGCATTGTATAAACAATATGAGAATTGTTACATTTGTAAAACAGTGCTTTTTCTGGTTGTAGGCCTATGTTCCATGAATTATCTGTCTTTTATGAACCTGCTGGTATTTTATTCCAAGTACATCATTTGAAATAATGCATTAAATGAAAGTGTTTGTTGTGGGTTTTTTTTCTTTGTTTTGTTTTGCTTTTTGTTTTGCCCGCACTTCCTAAAGCAACACTTTTGCTATTTGTCTGAAAATACAACCTGTTTTCCACGTTTCGAGAAATGACAAACACATTCAAGTTAACTCTATCAGATCGATTCACAGGTTTATGTTTTAATAATGTTTTTCCTCTGCTTTCATCGTTCCATAATAGAATGATTCCCCTGTCCAGTGTCATGGTAAAGAGCATGGATTTTAGAACCTGAGTTCAAATCTTAGCCTCTTACTAGCTGTCTGACTTGAGCAAGTTGCTTAATTTTTCTGTTCTTCAGTAACCTTATCTGTAAAATGGGGGGAGATAATATCACCTGCCTAATAGGAATTTGTGAGGATTCAATCAGTAAATACACATAAAGGGCCTTCCACATGGACTGGCATACAGTAAGTGCTAATGCAATGTTGCATGTCATTATTATAATATTAGTAGTAGAAGTGCCATTATCTCTTTAGCCATCTAACTTACCCCTCTCTGGAGCTCTGTCAAGTCCACGACGGCGCTCTCTCGGGAGATGCAGTGGGCCAGCTACATTGTATATGTGTCAGAGAAGCATGGCATGGTGTAAGGCTGTTTACAGTATTGTCTCTTGTGGTTTTCTACCCCTTCCGAATGATGTTCAATGATTGCTTGGCCTATGCAACCCAGGAGCACTCTGTGCCAATGTTCCCAAAATCCAAACTGGCTCCCTGATTCTCAGGCTACATTTTATACTTCAGACCCTCTAAGTGTTAGAAATAAACCTTGGCCTTTTTTCCCCTTAGAGGATTACCTTAGCACTTTAATGCAATGTTGTTTATTTCCAATATTGAGCTACTTCCATCGATATTCATCTCCGAGGAGTTGGCTTCTACACATAAGAAGAGAACACTGTCTACAAAATTGTCTTTGCTAGCTGATTTATAGACATGTAAGACTTATGGCCCTACCAATTCCTAGATTCTTGTATAACCAACTGCTTGCTTTATAGGTCTTTTATTCTTATTCCCCAGTTTTGTTTACAAACATTTATTGAGCACTTCCAAGAGAGGTGCTTATGTCTATTTAGCAAGGGAGAACAACATATAAATAGTTTTCCTATCCTTGAAAATCTAAATAAATTATCTCCACTGCTCCTTCTGATCTAGGTTTATTTTTCCCCATAGACACAAAAAAAACACTATGGGATTCATCAAGATGATACTGTCTCCATTTTACTTCCCAGAGGACACTGTCAAAGTCTCCCAAGTGGCTGAGACTTAAGACAGAGGAAGTCCTAACAGGGAAATGCAGTGGGTGACTTTCTGTTACTAATCCTGAACTCAACAATTAATTACCAAGCTATTTGAGGCTATATTCACCATCTATTTGTAATCTGTAGGAGAGGTTAGACTTGTAGATCCTGCACCGGAAAGTCCATTCTTTCTATAATTAATATTTTGCTTGAGCATCTCCCTTAAAAATACTTATCAGTTTAGCCATATATCATGGTGGGATGGAAGAAACACTGAACCTGACTTAGAACTATCACTTAAATATCTTGGTGCTCAGTTTCTTCATCTATAAAGTTGAGGAGTTGGATAGCATAGTTTCTAGACATGTGGACGCCAATGCTATTCTGCTGCTTTTATGGAGTCAACATAATGTACAGCCACTTTTATTGCTCTGGTAGCTACACCCTTTTCCAAGGTTCACTTCTCAGTCCTTTACAGAAACAAGCACCACCTCTTAAAATATTTCAGTAATCATCCTTGGAAACCCAATAGGTCTCTCTTTCTATAGAACTGGTCCCACCAGCAGTCTTTAACAAATGGGAAAATACTGTTATTAAATACTCTTCCAAAGACCACGCAGAAGGCCTATATATGAATTAATTACTGGGTTACAAAGTGTGTGCATGTGTTTTGAGGCATAAATTACGACACACAGGTGCCTGTCCATGCATATACGTCTAGAGGGAAAGAGGCAAGAACATCCAAGTGTTAAGAGTGATTTTTTGGGAGCAGTAGGATTATGAGGAAGTTTGATTATGTTCTTTACAGCTTTTTTATTGACTGCATTTTTACACCATGAAAGAATTACTTTTATAATGAACACAATTCAAGCTATAATGAACATTGTTGGCTAGGGGAGCCTCGCCGTCTCCAACCTCAGGTTTCTTGTGCAGAGATCTCTACTAGGGAAATATACCTGGCCTCTTAACTCACCCCTTACTCACTCCTCCCCATGGGAAAAAGGGTGTCTTGTATTGGGTGTTGTGAAGGAAGGGGTGGGGCAAGTTCAGCTCAGCCTCTGCCCAGTTTTCCTTCCGACTTGACTTGCCTGCCAGTGCAGAGGCCACTGCTGGACTGCCAGCTGCCATTGGTCAGGGGCCTCCCCTGGGAGATACCTGAGCTCACCTGCTGGGTGAGTGGCTGCATACCTGAGATTCTTTCATTAAGAAGTGAAGTCTGACAAGCCCAAGTGGCCGCAATTCCAACACCGCATTCTCCAGGAAGCATTACTGGTGATTTAAAGAGGTGATGTTTTCCTGTTGGAAATCACCTTTTCTTTCTCTGTATATATTTTTATGTGTGTGTGTATATACATTACATATGCAGACACATATTTGTTCTAACTAAGGAGAGGAAGAAGGAGGTTAGTTATTACTGTTCCCGCAAAACTCCAGCCTACATTTGCGCTCTCATTTTATTATGATTATTATTATTGCCAGCTAATATTCATTCCTCTTCCTAACAGTACATCTATTTTTGTTGTAGCAATTTCCGCTCCTCCAATGGGTGGAGTCTTGGTGAGATGATAAATCCTGGAAACTAAAGTGTTCCCTGGAGCCTCCTCCTGTTAGGAATTTGAATTGAGTAGAGAAACCAAAGACAGGAGGAATGATTAGAGGGAATTTCTGGATTCTGGGGTGGGGATAGGGCGCTTGGGTACATCAGCCACGCTGTTGGTACCACCAAGAGCTTCCAGATTGTCCAGGTTCTTGCCCTGCAGCCTTCCCTAAAAATCCACTGATTCCCCAGGATTCTTATAATAAACTCATAATTAGCTTATATCACTGAGAGTTAGTTTCTGTGTGCAGCAAAAGACCTTAAATAGATACCTTTCAGAAGGAAAAAAAAGTAAGTTATTTTTGCCTGGGTTATGAGTAGATGAAATAGAAAATGTACACATAGCTCAGTGGCAGCATGAATTATTAAACTTAAGTGAAGTTATGTTAACATGAATCACTTTGTAATTACTTCATATCATTGATCATGACTAGCACCAAATGAGTTATAGGAGCAAGAAAGACATCATAAAATATTATTGTGTACAATTATTATACATGCAAAATGAAAGATTCATCTGTATCCTTTAACTGCAAAAACAATCTGCAGATGCCATATGCCATTTAAGGTACTTCAGGTGTGACATACCTCTACTTCTGCTAGATTTCCTACCTTCTTCAAAGTATAATGTGAGTTGGATAAGATGATATCTGTGAAAGTTATTAGAAGGCCCTCCATAAGTTATGAACCAAGTCTAAATAGTAATTCCAAACTATTTTCTGCTGAAAACCGAAGATGAAGTTTATGCCCCTATTAAGTACAAAAAACAGACTCACATGGGAAATTATTTAGATCACACAAGAGAATAAATCCAGCTTTTTAATTGAAATCAATTTGACAACTTCCTGACAACGTTTTGATGAATTGTGTTTTCTTGTAATTAAATAAAAATAGAAAAGCCTTCTTGGTGTTGGAAATTTTTTAAAATATATATAGTAAGAGTTTTGAGAAATGATCTCTTTTTCAATCTTCATTTTTATATCCTTCCTCCAAGAAACTTACTCATTAACTTTTATTGAGAAGTCTTATTCAGTAAAAAAGAACATGAGGATACAAAACAATGAGAGATTATACTCTTAGAGTAGGACCATTAATTCTAATCAAAATATGTAACTGCCCTTTCAGGCTAACGAAAGGGCAGTTGCTGGCAATAGGAGCTGCGTAATGCTTTCACATTTTTAGAGATGGGCTAGGATCTTCCCAAGAGTAAATCATGGACCACTTACATCAAAATTATTTGGGAGCTACTTTTTAATAGAGCAGATTTGTTAACCACCACCTCATCTGGTTTACTGAATTACAATTTCTTAAGGAGTAGCATACAAGAATAGATATTGATAGCAAACTCCCCATGTAATTATCATGGATGTCAAAATGTGAGAACTACAGCTCAGATCATCTGTGATAGATCTGATTACTGTATAGACAAGAGGCAAAGCAGAGACACTATGTAAACTTGGGAGGGTTTGGCACTGAATAATTTGGAGGGTGCTGTTGACAACACAGTCTATGCTGTACAGCAAGCAGCTCTGATTGCAAGACTTAATGCATACCTTATAATTGCCAGGGAGTATTTACCAAGATAGCAGTAAAGAGAATTCATCACATTTGCACTTTTCAAAACCTCAAGTTTTCAGTGTCCGTTAGTATGAGTTGTATGAAGGGTTGTTGTGATGGTTTGGAACTGTATTTATACCAGAAAAACATGTTCCTAAAGTTAGTCCATTCCTGTGGTTGTGAACCCATTATATGTAGGACCTTTTGATGAGGTTACTGCAGCTAAGGTTTAGCCCACCTCAATCAGGATGGGACTTAGTCCTATTACTAGAGTCCTTTATAAGGGAATGACATTCAGACAGAAAGAGAAAGCCACAGAGGGAGCAGACAGAAGCTGAAATCAAAGGAATTCAGAAGAGAAGGGAGAGGCCAGAGGAGGCTCCTGTGTGCCTTGCCACATGACAGAGGAGCCCCAGAACTCTGGTCTTCAGGAAGAAAGCATCACCTTCATGATGCCTTGATTTGGACTTTCTTTTAGCCTCAAAACCATTAACAAATGAATTCCCACTGTTTAACCCAACCAATTTGATGGTATTTTCTTGGCTTGAGTAGCCTAGGAAACTAAAACAGTTGCATTTTTATTTACCCCCTTGATTCCTAAATGAATTATTGACATCGCTTGGGAAATTCAATTACTTTCATCATGTATTTGATTGAGTCTAGGTTTATAAACTAAGGAACTGAAGAAAACAAAGAAAAACCTTTGTTTAGAAAATCTGGACCATGATAAGCAATTTTACCTAGAGAATTATCAGCCTTCAGTCTGTAGTTCATTAGTGTACTCCCAGAAGATCCCTCAAGACGAAAAAACTATTAAAAATCCATTTCTTCTTAGGGAAGTAACACCAAAATCTAGCTTGCTTCTTAAAATATATAGTCTCACATTATAAAAATTAGCCAATGTTACAGTTCAGTGAAATGCAGAGTATCACAACTAGAATTCTAGCATCCTGACACCCACTTCCTCAAATCAGGCACTAAGCAAAAGTGTCTTCAATTTGAAATCAAACTATACAAGTCTTCTTGGTTATCTGCACTTTCATGGATATTTTCAGCAACAGAGTATAAAATAATATGGTTTCAAAAGGTAAAAAGTGAGGCCTTCCCCTTGCATGGGACATGACTCCCAGGGATGGGCCTCCTTGGCACCGAGGGATTATTACCAATCGAGAACTACCCATGCATTTGGAAAAAGACCTTGACAAAAAGGGGGAAGTATTAATTTCAAATGAGTTTTTATGGTTAAGAGATTTCAAAGTGAGTTGGGGAGTCATTACAGAGATTACGCTTATGCATGTCTCAGGAGGATGCATGTCTAAGGAGGATCTCACTGACTGCCACAGTAAACAGTGCCTCAAGCAAGGGAGCTCCTGAGAGCTCTAAACACATCTAGACACTATAGGCAGGGAAGAAAACACCAGGAAATCGGCACCCTGTCAGTGGGCCTTACCTAGGAATATATAATAACCTATCTCCCCAACACATAAGAATTAGACTAATTTATAATTTTCCTACACCTGGTTCTTCTGCCCCTTTTATTTGAACCTATAATTAGCACTGTTAAATATAAGTCCCAGAGACTTTAGTCATTGGGCTGTTCATATGAACCCTGAATTTCAGTGAGTTGCAGCTAACACCCACTCTCCAGTTCATCGGAATCACCCAGGACAACTAATAAAAGGATGATGATAGACAATGCCCATCCCAAAAAACAAAGAATATTAACAACTGCAAGAAAGACAGTTCCACCCATCTGCCCCATGAGATCTAAACCCCTCTCAATCAGGAGAGTGGGCATCACCATCCCCAAATCCTCAAGATTGAGGAATGAACAAACATAAAGGGGAATGCAACTAAGGACCAAAGTAGACTTATTATTATTCTAGTAATGGAAGAATTTGTAACATCAATATAAAGACAGTGGTCACTGGGGGTTCTGAGGGAGGGAGAGGGAAGAAAGGTATAACATGGGGGCATTTTGGGGACATTGGAATTGCTCTGCATGATATTGCAATGATGGATATAAGCTGTTAGATATTTTGCCAAAACCTATACAATTGTGCTGTGCAAAGAATAAACTATAATGTAAACTATAGAACATGGTTAGTAGCAATGCTTCAATATGTGTTCATCAATTGTAACAAATGTGCCACACTAACGAAAGCTGTTGTTAATGTGGTAATGGGGGAAGTGGGGGAGGGGGAGGGGTGGGATATATGGGAATCCTCTATATTTTCAATGTAACATTTATGTAATCTAAAGCTTCTTTAAAAATAAAGAAAAATTGGAGGTGGGTTAGTCAGGCATGGCAGAATCACCCCTACCTAGTTAAAAAGTGAGATTACCTTATCACCTTCCTCAGTACAGGTGATCCCATTTGGACCGACTTTAAGAGTTTGGTTTTCAATCTGGAAGTAGTTCAGCAAATCACTGCTGAATCCATTGGAACCTACTTGGTATCATTTCCTCACTCATATCTTTTTATCTTGTTTTCCCATGCTCTGCTTGTTTATTTAAATCTCTTCTTTCTTCTTAGTCTTTCAAGAATGTCAAGTTTGCCCTCCAAAGAGACACTACTTTTATCTTGTAATTGACATGTTAGGTAGAAGATAGACAAGCTTGTATTAGAAACTCTCAATTAACCAAATAGTCCTTTACTAAAATGCAAACCAATTATCAGATTCAAGTTGTTTTTAACAGGAAAGGATATCCTGGTGAAAGTTACTGTTTGCTTCGATTCCACAGTACTTGTTTGTATTTTCTATGAAAAAAAAATGTGTAATTTCTTCCTTATAGCCCTGACCATGTATTTTTTATCACAAATGCATTTCAGTAACAAAATCTAGTTGCTCTACTATAGCAGTGAGAATGAGCACCATTATGTCTTAATTATATTTTACCAAATATAAAACTATAGACAAATATTTAAAATAAATATTTTATCTTAGGAAAAATCATGACCTGAAAATAAAATGACGTGGGCTCCTAAGAAAGTAATCGCTTTTAATGATAGGAAGCTCCTAGAAAATCAATCTAAGACTAATAACAATCTCTTGAAATCAGATTTTCCAATGAAATAGAGTCTATATAAGACCAGATAGAAAACCTCAAGAAAAAAGATTAAGTTGTACAATAATTTTATCTCTCTATATGCAGACAAGTTACAAAAATAGAATAAAATCATGTGTCCTAACATGAACTATATAACCACTACTTCCTAGAAAATTCCAACTATGATCCATGGAGATAACTTTATATTTTCTGATTTGAACTGATTCCCTGGAAGCTTTGGAGTGTCAGAAGGACTTTATTAGTAGAAGACAAAACAAATAAAACGTAAAGAAAGAAATGAAAAAAGTACTTTATTAGAAACTGTCAAAATGTTTCAGATCTATATGAAGGCAAGCTATGTTCCTATTGAAAAGATCAACAATATATGGGTTTCTCATAAGTTCTGTGTGGTTTCCATGCAATCATCTGAACCTACATAGTTACCTTTTGGCAAAATGATGTTGGGGAAAAACATAAGTGCAAGAAGCACATGCCCTTTGATCGGAGTTTTAATAGGTCCATTATTCACTGTCACTTTATTCTCCATTTTAATGGCGATGATGAGAACGAAAGGAGAAAAAAATAATGACCTTTTCATTTCTTTCCCTGGTTAACCTGGGAAGTCCTTTTTTGATTTATTAAAAGCCAAAGCAGGGCTTGGGCCATATCTTTCACATGGGGAAACACAAAACTTTGCCTGTTCCTGGGATTTTTGGTATGGAGCCAGCAATGCGTGATTGAGCAAGTACTCCAGGTGGTTCTGGATGCACTGAGAATCTGGCAAAACTAATTGCCGAGCCCATTCCCAGGGTTTTAGACTTAGTACGTCTGGGGTTGGCCCCCAGATCTGCACTTCTAACAAGTCCCTGGGTGATGTTGATGCTACTGTCTGGGAACTACATTTGAGAATCATTACTTTGTAGCATTGGTGAGTGAGCCCGTCTGTAAATTTTCATAGACTGCCTTTCATTTCCATTAAGTTAGGGTGATGAAATGATGAAATTTCTCCATAATTCCATAGATCAAATTAGACAAAATACACAGCGTCAGCTTAGAACTCAACTTTCAGAAAGAATAGTTTCATATGAAATATAAACATACAATAGAAATGACACAATACTTAAAAAGAGACCAATCTTGGTCGAGTGGTTGCATGAAAAAAGGAAATAGTTTGCATCCATCTGAAACAAGTAGAAATACAAAATCCAAAAGCACTAGCTGTAAGTTAAGGGATGTTATCAGTAAAAGATATGGAGCCTCATTCCTCCCTTTCTTCAATTTAAAAATACATTGGGTGGAGCGGATGAAGCTCAGTGGTTGAACGCCTGCTTTGCATGTACAAGGTCCGGGATTCAATCCCCAGTACCTCATTAAAAAATACACTGGTTCTGTGGACTGCCATTATATCACCACACATTGGTGTGCTCCTGAATATTACAGAAGGAAACCCAGGCGATGGTTCTGTTAGTATATAGAGTGACCACTGATACTACCCTAGGACTTTCTCTCTTATAGTTATTTATCTGGGGTGGTCATGTGCCATTATGCAGGAAAATGAAGAAAAATTATACATCATCTTGCTTCTGTCATGGAAACCACTGGACACGAGATATATCTGCTACTCAAAAGTGGTGCTCCTCACAGATTTCAACCTATTATTGTATGATTCTGATTATTTGCAGAATGTGTCCTTCCGTAACAACAAAACACACTCCATTTCTTTGTTTTAGGAAGAATTTTAGCCTCCTCTCTAGTCTTTTTAGAGGGCAATGGAGTACCTTCTGCGTGGGCTTTATCTGGATTTGTCTTGAAGTGATTTATGCATCACATTTTTCCCTTCTACTAAAATTAATTTTCCTCATGGATCACCTTTCCAAGGTCATAATTAGTTCTTACAGCAGACTGCTCCAGTAGGTACTAGAATATGTGCCCAGAACTTTGGGAGACAGCTCTGAAATGAAGGAGAACAAAGTAACCGAATATTAACGGAGATTTGGGAGCATATGTGGTCTTGGAAATAGAAAAAAACAACTTTGTACTGAAGAAAAGAGCCATGATTTGTTTTGACAAGTGGCAAAGCAAAGAGATCTTGCAATTATATTCATTCAAACATTCTGTTCAGAAACACTAGGACATCCAGGAGGAAGACATAGCAGAGAAGGGTGGGCAGGTGCACCAGGAAGGAGAAGTGGAATTGCCACAACTGTGCATGTAAGACCCATGAGGGTAGCTCGAGACATTGTGGCAATGTGCTCAGCAGATGTTCCCAGCTGCTGCAGATCACCTGGCACATTGAAGATAAAACAGAGCAAAAGGGAGAATTTACGGATCCCACACCTGTTCAACCAGCTGCGCCAAAATCAGAGCTCATTTTGTTGATGAAGCCACCATTAGGTGTTGTTTTGTGAGGCTCATGCACTGCAGTGTAGAGGTTAAAAAGGGGAGTACTAGAGTCAGGCATGGGCTTAAAGTCAGTCTTAGACACTTAAATTGTGTTTCTTAAAATATATGACTTATAATTTCTCTAGTCCTAATTTTACTCTCTGTAGAACGGAAATAATGGTTCCTTGTTCATAGAAGCCTAACAGGTAGTAAGTGCACCTTAGATAAGAGTGACAAATAGGTAAGTAGCATCATAATTATCATCCCTATGGTAGAGGGAAAAGATAAAGAACCGATGGGCATGGAGTACAAAAACAGTCTCCTTTCCAGGTTTGCTGCCATGGACTTACAGCCAAGTGTTCCCAAGGCTCTGCATTTACCAGCACTGTAAGAACTCATCCCCAAGGGGAAGCTAACCCTCACCGATGGTCATGTCATATAAAAAGATCATTAAATAGATGGAACATAGGGCTTTTTGGAGGGCATTGGAATTGTTCTGCATGATCTTGCAATAATGGTTACAGGCCATTATAAATTTTGTCAAAACCTATAAAAGTATATGGTGCAAAATGTAATACATAATATAAACCATTGACCACGATTAGTAGCAATGCTTTAATATTTGTTCATCAATTGTAACAAATGTACCATTCTCATGTAAGATGTTATCAAGAGGAGAAAATGTCAGAAGGGGAGAGGTTGAGATACAGGGGAATACCCTATATTTTCTATGTGACTTTTATGTAACCTAAAGCTTCCTTTGAAAATAAAGCAAAAAAAAAAAAAAAAAAAAAAAA
>PVKH010036906.1:0-11533 GCA_004027955.1 Chaetophractus vellerosus | reverse complement strand
CTTATTCTGAAATGACTAAAAAGCAATAGGGCAGATCAGAACTTTTGGGAGCAAACTGCAAGGAAGGGCTTTTAAAGTCTGAGTGTGTCTTAAAGGGCCAGGTGTCACTAAAAGAGCCAGGGCTGTGATTTTAAAAGGACAGACTGCATCTAAAGAAGCAAGCCTGATTTAAAAGGACAGGCCCAATTTAAAGAGACAGTCTTCCAAATGCATAGCTTCAGTGAGAGAAAAAAGGTAAAAGAGAAGGAAGATAAGCCCCTGGGTAAATTGGGTGGTGGAGAAGAAAAGAAGAAAGCAAAGGGAAGGAGATTCAGTGAGGCTTGAGACAAAAGAGAACCCGGACATAGGAGGATTCACAACCCCTCCACCATCCCCAAAACAAATAAGCCAGCAAGGGGACAACAAAAACAACTCAAGTATCTGGACTAAACCAGTCTGACAGAAACAATATCACCTATAGGAATCTTGTAAAACGCTACAATATAATAAAAATGAACAGGAAGAAAACAAAATCAATAATGAACAACTGCAGAAAATCAGGAAATAAAATTTTACACACACGAACTGAGGAAAATTTCCCCCAGGAAAAAAACTGTGAAGCAGAAGTAAACTGCAAGTTTATTCTCTAAAGAGAATTAAATATACTCAAACAAGAATGTGAAGATATGAAAAACCAACATGAATCAAATGTACAGAAATAGATATGGGTTAAACAAAAACAGGGAATAAGGAAAAATGAGTTTATGAAACTCAGGAAAGAAATGGATGGAAAAAACAAAATCATTTCAGAAATGAAGAATAAAATGCCAAGCAGGAGTAGATTGAAATGAAATTTCAGTAATTTACAATAAGTTAGGAAAACAACCAAGAACTGATACCTATGAAAGAACAAACAAATAGACCTGAATACAGTGATTAGACCCAAATACATATGGAAACTTACTGTATAACAAAGATATGCAATCTAAAATCACTGGTGTAAAGAGTGACTTCTCAGTAAATGGTGCTGGGATAACTTAGTAGCCAGTAGAGAAAAAATGAAATTAGATCTTTATCTCACAACTTAAACGAAAACAAATGGAATGCCTTAGGGATCTAAATGTGAAAAAAGAAACTGCAAAAATAACAATATGGTTGAATTCCTCTTTAACTTTGGAGTAGATAATTAAAAATAATTGATTTGTCGACATAACAATAAGAAAATTTCCACGACAAAACCAGCACAAGCAAAGTCAGAATACAATTTATCTGGAAGAAAATATTTATAGTATATACCATAGGCAAATATATACACTCTAATACATAAAGGACTCTTTAAAATTGAGGGATTAGTGACTAAAAACCCTATAGAAAAAATGGAAAAAGGACGAACAATTCACCAAAATATGTAAAATTGATATATAAAAGATGCCAAAGGAATATTAAAAAAATGGCCCTTATGGGAAAAAATGTAAACTCACTCATAATTAGAGAAACCCAAATTTAAAAAAACAACAAGATACCATATCTAACCTTTCTGAAAAGCAAAAATTAAAATATGTGATAACCATTCTGTTTGTAAGGCTTTGGGGAAAAAGGTGCTATCATATATTGCTGGTGGGAATGAAAATTGATATAAATCTTTAAGAGGTAATGTTGGCAATACTTAACAAAGCTACATGTGCATTTATTTTTTGACTCAGCAACTGCACTTCCAGGAGTTTACTCTGAAGATATATCTCCAAAAATGTAAAAGATATATGACTATATACATACAAGTTTATGTGCTGTACTATTTTTTTTGTAACTGCAAAATATTGGTAACGATCTAAATACCAAAACATAGGAGGATGGTTGAATTTTAAAAAATAGAATTGCTATACAGTTGAAAAAAAAAAAAAGAATGTAGGAGCTAGCTATAAACTTATATAGAGAGATTTCCAGGACATACTGCCAGGAGAAAAGAAGAAAATTCCCTTAACTGGGTAATCGATACCAACATCTTCAGTAAAAACACATTGACGTTAAGAAACCCCTGATGTGATACAATAAGAAGAACATAGCTCTTTTCTGTGGTATTCTTGCCAAAAATGCATAATTTCAGTCAATAAAGTTCTTCTTTGTATATCTGGGCCACATGCCACCTCATCTGTTTCTCCTTGATCATTTTCTTCATTTTTCTATAGTTATCTGAAGGCAGGAATTCAGTACTATATTTGCATATGACTGTCATTGCCAACCCCAAAATGTATTCTAAGTATCAGAATCTATATTACTTTATATGTCTAAGGAATGCAGCTTACATGACTAACCCAACCATGTTAAAATGTAAATTTACAAGAGAGAGATTCTGTTTATCTGAAAGCAAGCTGTGGAGTTTTTCTCTTATGTCAATTGTATCACTAATTCAATCAGCTGTGAAACTTAGTTTAGAGACCATTCCACTGCAGGCAAATCGTGGAGAGATAGCAGATAGGGACTATCAAACCGGAAGTTTGTCTAAATATTCACAAGTGGGCTCTATTATATATAAATATATTTTCTTCATTTTAAGTTAAAAAAAAATCAGTGCTGGACAACTCTTTGAGGAATACGTCTCATAGTCTGCTCCTTTCAAATTAGCACCATGTTTTGGGAGTTTATTGAATTCTTAAGGAGAAAATAATTTCAGAGGCTAAAAATCTCACAGAAATGAATCTTCGGGTATAAATATCATTGGTCACATAGTAAGCATTCTTCAGTCCCCATTATTTCTCCCTTCAGGATTTTCCTTCTTAATACCCAAATAATTATTAGCAAGAAATCCAGTTTTATAAGAAATTCTCCTCTACAAATATTTAGAGGTGTCTGGAGAAATACTTACATCTTCCGCAAAGATGCCTAGGCTGTTTCTTATCACACTGAAATCTAGGCACTGTTCTGGGATTCTCTACTGCCATTTGTAAGCAGCTATTATCTGTTATTGCTCCTCTCCCTCAAATACTTATTAAATTTAGACACAGACCTTTCTTTTAATGCTCCCAAAGTACAAGTAGAAACCAACTTTAACTTTTAATAACACTTTACTGAAATATGTTGTAAGGGAGATAAATGCAAAGATACAAGTCTAAACTGAACACCAAGTATCATGGCTGCTAGGGGTCAGAGGCCACGCTCCTTCTCTAGGATTCCCTGCTGGCTGTTACACTCCTCCAGTGCAGTGTGCCACCATTTTGTAAAGGCCAGTGTATACGCTCCCAAAGGGAATAGCTTTCTGCATGCTCTTGAGACCCAGAGCAATGCCTAATCTGCTCTCTCACGATCAATAAAAGAAAAAAATTCCCTTCATTCAGAACCATCACCCAGGCACCATATCAACTATTAGTAGAGATTCTACTTGGGTAAACATGAAGGTATATTTTTACCTTCTGCTGAGCAGTTTAGCTTCTCACAGTGTCAGGCTCTCCATCCATAGGTATTTATACCTTTGCATAACCAAAATTTTCTTTGAAGTGTTTTTTTTCCCCTCAAAACAAGTAAACTATCATAGGCCAAAGATGGATGTAGAAAAGTTACCATTTAAAGATACTTAGAATAGAGAGATAAGATCAGATGATTGGAAAGAAAAGAAAAGAAACAGGGGGAGGAAAGTAAGGGTTCTACAGATAGAAAATAGGATAAAAACATAGACACCATTTACTTCCCTGCACCATGACCAGTAAAAGAGTACCACTAGTTGAAGAAACTGTACCTCACTATAAAAACAAAGAGTATATTCTTGAACCAATACACATAGTAAAACCCTCGGTCTGATTAAAGCAGTTTTCAAGTTCTTTGTCTCTCCTTCCATCTGGAGGAGGAATCTTTCTGCTTCACTCTGGGAAGACTTTGTGACTGCTTTGATGAATGGAATGTTGTAGAAGAGACATTATCAGCTGCCCTGCTGGGTCTTAAAGGACTGGCAGCTTCTATTTCCAGAGACAACTATAAGAAATATAGGCGTAGCCCTCTGCAGCATGTCCGCAATCTATGTCTCAGATCGTGTACTGTTTTTCTTGCTTCTTAATAAATTCTACTCCCTTGCCTAAAAAAAAATAAAAATAAGAAATGTGACCGCCATGTTGGAAAGGCCTGTGGAGATAGCGTGTGACTCCATGGAAAAGGAGAGTGAGTATACAGCTGAACCTGGCATTCCAGTGCTCACCTCCAACGTGAAACCATGTCTGCTCTCCAGATTGGCTCAGCCTATAGTAAAATTTCATAGAGTGACTCGAGTTGATGCCACAAGGAACAGCAGAATTGCCCAGCCTAGTGTTGCCTGAAATCCTCTTGCACAGATTATGAGCATAGCAAAATGACAGGGTTCTCTAGAGAAATAGAACTGAAAGGAGATACCTATAAATATCATGAGATTTTAAAAAGAATTTTCTCATGTGGCTGTGAAGATAGGCAAATCCAAATTCCATAGGGCAGGCTGCAAGCTGGGAACTCTATTGAAGGTTTTTGATGAATTCCCCAGGAGAATCTGACTGACTGATGTAGAGATAGAAATTCTGTCTTCTGACTGCTGAAAACATCACTTCTCCTTCAAAAGCCTTCAACTGAGTGGAACTACTAAGTTTGAGGTGACTTGTTATATACTTAATAAAATTCTTCAGGGCTGTCGGCAACAGCCCAATCACTTAGAAACGAATGAAAAGCAGGGTGGCATCCGACTTATGAAGAGTAAAATAGGAAATGATGCAACAGCAGTGTAGAGCTTTCAGGAAACTTAGGAAAAGAAGGTATGAGAAATGTACTTTATATTCAGCCAAGCTGAAACTTCAGCTCAAAGGGTTATAGGAAAACAGTTGTAAACATGCAAGAACTTGGGTATAAAATATTCACAAGCCTTTTCTAAATACCAGAAGATATAAATAAAAAATGTGTGAGAGAGACAGAGAGAAGCCATCACAAGGGAAAGAATATGACAGAGTTAAGAACAAACATATGAGGGATACCAATAATCGTTAATGGACTTAACTCACTTATACAATGAGAGAAATTTTTCAAATGGACTCACAAAGCAAAATCTAATTCTATGATACAGACAAGAGAAAAAGCTAAACTACTAGTGCATCCCAATACTTGTCTACTGTGATGTAGCAAGCTGGATTCTCACTTCTGTAGCTCTTCTTACAAACAATTGGCCATCAAGAGCACCTCCCTTTTCTGAATTAACAATAATCTGATGATTATCTATATGAAATTATAATATTTAATACATTTATGGCATTCCAGAGTGTCCAAAGTGATTTCATTCATTTGGCAAATTGTTTATATAGCACCTGCTAATAGTCCAAATACTGGGATATTCTCTGAGCAGAAGAACAAATACGCTTGTTTCTAGATTGCCAGTAGGGTAGATGTATTTGCAAACAAATTTACGCAGTTCAATGATATCATTGATAACATATGGAAGTACAAAAAGCTGCATGCATTGGAGTGGGGCTCAGGCAAATGAAAACTGATTTCATTAAAGCTATTTAGCTATTCTGTTTTTGGTAATGTAATGTAAAGATGTAGAAACACCCCTGTTAAATGTTACACAAGAAACCTTTTGCAGTAACTTCATTGAAAAAATAAAATAAAAAACAATAAAATAATGATTAATAAATTATATATCCATATTACTGAGCCCTATGTAGCTATTTTTAACATGAACTAAAATTAGATAGATGGATATATATATATATAGATAGATAGATAGATCAATCTAAAAGGGGAAGGATATGTTTACAAATAAATTAGTGAAAAAATCAAGTAATGTGAACAATATGGTACATTTTAACAGAAATGATAAAATCCTCAAACAGCATGTTCGTATGAAAACAAAGTATGTCACACAAAATTGTTGGAATTGAGTAGCTCTAGGTTTGCAGGTATAAAAGTGGGAAAAAATTAATTCCATTTTCTTTATTCATCTTGATAAATGTAATAAAAACGATCTCCTAGGTTTTCTCAGAACCAACACACAAGTTGAATTGCCAAAACCCATGTCCTACTTAATCCCCCACCTGGGCTGTCCACCAAGATAGCCAATCAAGCTTCTAGTTAGTTACACCTGGCCCAATACAAAATGAAGCCCCAATTACCTTAAACCCACCTCTGTAAGACACACAAACCCCCCATACAGTCATTAGAGCCCAAGCTAAATTCCTTGTTTATGTCTGTAAAAACTGTTTACCAACACTTAAAGCCCAATATTTTATCAGCTTTTGTAAGCAATGTGTTTCAGTGTTGCAACAAAACTTTTGGTGTCCCAGATAAAATCCTATAATCTGCAAACTTGACTCAGATTTGTCTTTTGACAATTTCCTTACCTAAAATAAGTATATATCCCTCTGGGGGGGGGCGTGGATAAGATGGGTATAATCATGATTCAGTTCACAGGCATGACAAGAAAATGAATTCATTTGTCCCATCTAAAAACCAGTCCTTGAGCAATACCAAGAGATAACAAATGTAAAGCCATGTGACTCTAAATGTGGTTTATCTACTATAATAGGAGAAAAGAGTCAGAGGGAAAGACAACAGACAGGGATTCACTTGAAGTCCTCAAACATGCATTTACTTATGTTCTTAAAGTTAACATCCCTCTTTTCTTGTTCCTTCTACTTTGTATCTCACTTAGCATAACAGATCCCACCCCTTGTATGCTGTTATCTATTTCCATGCTTAAATCATGTTTTCTCATCCAACTCCATTTGCTATAAAATGGGGAGAGTTTAGATAATCTTCTAGGTTAATATATATATATGTGTGTGTATATATATATATATATATATAATATGTTATAATAACCCATATACTCCTGGATAATTTTCTCAATTATGTGTGGACAAAACTATTTTTCTTTGATAAAAATGATGTAGAGATCTAGAAACTTATTTTCCATCACATACAATAGACTTACAGAACCAAGTTTTTGTTAAAATACCTTTTTAAAAAAAAATTCTCCGAATACTTCTGTTCCTATTTTGTTATAGTGGGTTATTTTTAGTTTGATTTGTTTTGTGGTGCAAGCTTTATTTAGATTTTTTGTATCCCTAAATATAAAACAGTTATTTAACTTTTTAAAAAAAGTTTTAAAAACCCTGTGTGAGTTTCTCTTCATTGTAATATTTCATTGTAGTTGGCATATTACCAGTAGGTTAATTCATGGAGACTTCAATGAAAAAGATAATGAATGATTAAAAGTTGGTTATCATATTAAACACAAATTACTTTATATCCACTCTTACCTATTATTAAATTGTTTCCAGGAATTTGCAGAGATGAGACATGTGCAGCTCATAAGAACTTCAACACTTTATCAAAGCTACTAGATGATTTTGCAGGCTATCCAAGGAGAAAAATTGTTATCGTATTTTAACATCTATAACAATCCTTCTCCATGATTTGTATATTTTATTGTATATTTTTACATGCACATTATTGCTCTGTATCTAAGTACATGAAGACAATGCTGAGTACTCTAAAGTGTCTAATTATTAACTATATCCTTTATATTAATTAGTAGTAATTGTGACTATTATCTGAACAAAATTAATTTTAAATGTTTTTGAAAAGGTCAATATTTTATGCTTTCCAAACCCAAAACTTTAGTACTTTATTTATATGTTTTTCTGCTACAAGGTAATAAACTTTCCACAAAATCTTAGGAATCAGAAATAGAGGAAGGGAGAGAATAGAGTATTTCGTCTAATCACATATAAAATAACGAGCAAGGTATCTAAAGAGAATCTTGATCTTTGGCCATCTCTTCAATCATCCTTGACACTCTACTTTGGGAATCAAATATTTGAATTTGGTTGATAATCATCATTTCAGTCAACTCACATGTGACTGTTTTTCAAGAACATTGAAATAAGTTGATCAAATTTGCTGCAACCTATTCCATAATTGTATTTCTACAAATAATTGTCCCTCAGTTGACCTGGAATTGTGATGAACTGGACACTTTACTTTCTGCATCACTGTGACATAATTTCTCTGTGCTCATGTGTTTGTGAATAATTTATTTGGTGTAAGAAAAGTGAATGTGCCAATGATGTATCAGGAGCGAAGATGCTAGTGAAGATATGTCATACAGCAATCTACTATTGTTAATATTGCTATCATAGTAATTAACATTTTTATATTAGGAATATTATTTCTTAGAAAAACATTGTGCAATGCATATAAAATTCTACAAACATGTTATTGAAACATCATCTGGCTACTTGTTAAGTTTATTAGTTACAACACTTTTTAAAAAGTTGGTAAAGTTCATTCCACATTTTTATTGCTTCAGGAACGGATGAATGACAACTAGAAACATTATAACAAAAACTCATCTGGTTCTTGAATGGTGGTGTTTTAGTTTCCTTGGCTGCTCAAGCAAATATCATGTGATGGATTGGCTTCAACAATGGGAATGTATTAGATCACAATTCTGAGGCTAGGACAAAGTCCAAAGCAAGGCATCATCAAGACAATGCTTTCTTTCCAAAGACTGCTGCTTTGGCACTGGCTGCTGCTGATCCTTGGTCATGGGTTCCTCTGTCACATGGCAATGCACATGGCAGCCTCTCCTGGCCTCTCCCTTCTCTTCCGGGTTCCACTGATGTTCAGCTTCCAGCTGCTCCTTCTGTGGCTTTCTCTCTTTCTGTCTGAAATTCATTCAACTTATAAAGCACTCCAGTAATAGGATTAAGACTCATCCTAACTGAATTGGGCAACATCTTAACTGAAATAACCTTCATCAAAACGTCCTATTTAAAATGGGTTTACACCCACAGGAATGGATTAAGTTTAAAGAAAATGTTTTTTTCTGAGATACATAGCTCCAAATCACTGTAGGTGGCAAAAGTGTGCCTTTTTCTGATGATTTCCCCATTATGCTAGAATCAACCACAGAAAGGAAGGGTATTGCAGAGAGATAATATTTATGGTATATATGAAGAAAAGCAGTTATTCTTAATATTGTTAATATGTTGAAGAGGTTGTTTCTGATGTGAAGATATCTATCATAAAAGAAAAAACCCACAGATTCATAAACATGGGGTAAAGCTTAAGTAGCAGCACTGGGCAATATTGAAAAATTTATCAGAAATTTCCCTAAGGATCATATTAAACATGAATATGCTGCTGTTAAAAACCACACTGTCTTAAAGCAAAAATGGATCAAAGTTATTATTTTAAAAACTGAAAATACTTTCATTGGAATTTGTAAAGCACTAGTCAAATTCCAAAACTGAATAAATAGAAGCAAAATATTAATAGCTAGTTATATTTTTCTTTTATTGTTGTTTATTCTAAATTGCAAAATGTGAAATTTCTTTAAAATATTCCATTAGGTATACATCTGTGGTAATTAATATTTTATTAAACCTAGTGCAATTTAGTAACATGGTAAAATAGACTTTTCCCATTCCCTATGCTTTTAAAGCAATATTTTCTATACAAGCTACTGCCATTAGACATTTTCATAGTTAGACTATAAAATCTCTACCAAAAAAAAAAAAAAAAGAAAGAAAGAAACGATTTTAGAAGATTCAAAAGTTTGGGGACAAATAGATTCCTTTTTACAAAAGTAGTAGTTTTGTGGGATTCTAGGTTGAATCAATTCTTTGTGGGAAAGTCATGAATTTGATGTTTGACAGTTACACTGAATTCAGCCCACCAACTCTCCACACCAATGCAGAGATAATCCCCAGATTCGTGCCCACAGTCTTTCCTTTGTCTGGGGTCAGCCAGTCTGCCTAGAAGGGAGCGCATGCAGTGTTGGGGTTAGTAGGCTAATTTCTAGCCTGTACGTCACTGAATCTTAGTTAGAAACATTATGTTAGCAGGAATGCACAAAACATTTACTTTCTGAATAAATGTATCTGCCTTCCCATTGCTGTCTTTTCTTCATTTTATGAAATTTCCCTCCATCTCCCAGCTAAATTTTTTTCCTTTCTTTAACATTGCTACAGTGATCTACTTTCTCATCTAGGTCTTATTTTTTTCTTTAACTTTGTCTCTTCTACTTAGTAGCTCCTCCAGTGTTCATCTTCAAAGTTAGAAAGTGAATATTCATGTATATTAAAGCAGATCTAGAGTCAGTTTACCCAAAATCAAATCCCTTTTCCATTGTTTACTTTTGGTCAAGCCCTGTATGAATAACTTAATTTCTATAATTCTCAGCTTTCTAATTTAAAAGGTAGGGGTACCATTATTAATTAACTCATCCTGTTGCTTTGCACATTGAATTGCTGTGTCTGTTGTCCCTTCTACCTTACTCTCTTCTTATCCTGCCAGGGCTTTTGTAATCCTCTGCCCATCTCTCTTCCCCTTCAACCACTGATTCCTGTATATTTCCATACTTGGCTTATACTCACTAAAACTGTGAAGTGTTAGTGCACGGGCATTTCCCAAGTGATTTTTCTTTAGATTGATATTCTGGAATAAAACTCACATTTGAGACACTTTCTTTTCCTGGTTGTTTTACTTTGTCACATTTTTTTTTTAATTGTACCTCTAACACTGTCTCTCCTTTTCAATCCACTCACTCTCTGAAGGCTACCGATTATGCTGACCTAAGGATGGCCTTACTTTGCCAACTTCCATATCTTCAGTCCTGATCCCCACAGTGATCCAGTTCCATTTTTGTCAAATCCCTGCTGAGCTCCTTCTTTTGTGATTTCAAGTCACCTCACACTAAACATTCCTGAGACTGAACTCATGATCTTGTTACCCAAGGCAGCCTACTTTGTGAACTTTCTCTTCTCTGGTTGAAGAGTGAAAGCATCAGCAATTTTATCACCTTTCAGCACTTCCTCATCCTTTATAGACAATCTGTGACAGTACTTCCTCATTTTTTTTCTTTAAATATTTTTGCCTTGACATACCTTGGCCACTCCTTAACCCACACTTGTTCCAACTCAGCTCCTGGATGCCATGGGTCAGGCCACCTGCAAGACCAAAGGACACACTCAGCACAGTGTCAGACATGAGCTTTATTTATTGGGACTTACATACAGGAGAGATTCTCTCTGGTGGTGGCAGTCCAGAGACTGAAGATAGTGTTCTGCAAAGAGGTAGGAAAATGAGGGGCAATATAAAGGGTCTCAGAACAAAGATATTTCATAACAAAGTTTCTGCCAGGGTTACCTGAAGCATATAAATGGGGTTCGGTGATGTTATTGTAAGAAGGAAGTGTAAAGCCTGGAGAAAATTACAGTCTTTGATATCATCTGTATACATTGTTTCCCTGTGAGGCAGTCTGTTACATTTTAACTTGTGTCCTAGGGCATGCATGCTGCTGGGTGCTGCAGGCTGAGTTTCCCTTAGGGGGAGTCAGGGCCAGGGTACCTACTGGACTCCCACAGTCCACCCCCACACACCAGCTTGTGTTGCCCGTAGGACACACACTGCATTCACATTCCCCAACAACAGTACAGCACACAAAAGAATGTTAAGAGTTCTCTACTCATAGCTGGTAGACCTATAAAGACGTGTTGCCATGTGTTTATAGGGGCTAAGAAAGGGCATTAAACCAATTAGACAG
>PVKH010036905.1:0-11527 GCA_004027955.1 Chaetophractus vellerosus | reverse complement strand
CATCAAGGATTCCATGGCTAAGCTGAGAGATAGCTTAGCTAAGTGCAAGCACGAGCGCAAAGCCGCAGAGAGTTCCCCTTGGGGATTTAATAACCTCCTTCCCTACCTCCTCCCTGTGGTAGGCCCTCTAGTTACCATTATCCTTATAGTTTCCTTTGCCCCTTGGGCCTTGAGAAAGGTCATTCAACTAGTCAAAGACCAGATTGGCACGGCCTTAAGCAAACCCATCCAGGTGCATTATCACCGGCTACACCTTGCCGATCAAGGCATGGAGTTGGGCCATTCGGACTGCGAGCTATAAAGACCCCCTCCTATGGGAACCGCATATAATTCAAAAATATGCTACTGGCTTAGACCAGGATTGGTACCGCTGGGTGGGAGGCAAAGCACTGCAAAGGAGGGCTAAAACGAAAAAGGCCATTTTTGAACTCCTTGAGAAGCATGCCTCATTAGCATAGGGGTTCGCTCAGCAAAAGTCCCCTCCCCAAAAAACTGAGCCACTAACAACTTGGGGAATGAGGCCTCTACTTCCCCCAGCTGGTTAATGCCAGGAGAATGCTTATTTGAGCTTCTCTCCTCTCATTCTAAATAAAAAGAAAAGGAGGAGATGTTGGGGACGCTTGCCGCAGTTTTCCGCTCTTTTTGCCGATAGCCATGCTGGCGACACAACATGGCCGCCAGTGCTGAAACAGCAACAGCTTAAACTGCAAGCTGACCTCCTTCACGGAAGTCAGGATAGCCCGTGAAAAAAGCCCGCGCATGCCAAAAGGCTCTAGCTGTCTCATTGGCCACCTGCCCTAGCAACCGCAGGAACCAATCCAAAACTGCCACTGTTCTTTGCTAACCACTCCCCCTCCTGGTAGGCTATATATTCTGCACCCTTTCAATAAACGTTTGCAGCTTGATCAGAATCTTGTCTTGCTGTCATCCTTTGTGTCTCTTGTCCCATACCATTCTTTTCCCACAGGAGCAGAGCCCCGGTTGATCGTCCCATGGGCCGGGACAGTTACTGATTTCTTTTGAAATTTCCCCCTTGACCCACTGTTTGTCTAAGATTGTGTTGTTTACCTTCCATATCTTTGTTCCCAGTCTGATTCACTGGTCCTTACTGATTTCCAGCTTCATTCCATTGTGGTCAGAGAAATTACTTTTTATTATTTACATATTTCTGAGTTCATTCAGAATTTTTCTGTGGTTAACGTGGTCTATCTTGGAAAATGATCCATGTGCACTCAAGAAGAATATATGTATCACTGTATCTAGGTGTAGTGTTTTTTATATGTCTATTAGTTCCAGATCCTCTAATGTATAATTCAAAGCCTTTGTTTCTTTATTGATTCTCTGTTCAGATGTTCTGTCTAATGATGATAATAGTGTATTAGAGTTCCCCACTATAATGGTAGAGGCATCCATTTCTCCAATTAGTTTTCCAGTGTTTGCTTAATTTATTTTGAGACACCCTGGTTGGGTGCATAAATGATTATGATTGTTCTTTCTTCTTGAAAGAATACCCCTTTTAGTGTCCATCTTTGTCTCTTACAATATTTTTGCATTTAAAGTCTATTTTTTCTGATGTTATTATAGCTACTCCCACTTTTTTGGGTTGTTGTTGGCTCGTAAGATTGTTTTCCAGCCATTCATTTTCAGCCTCCTTGAATCCCTGGGTCTACAGTGGGTTTCTTGTAGATAGCATATAGGTGGGTCATATTTCCTTATCCATTCTGTCCATCTCTGTCTTTTGACTGGTGAGTTTAATCCATTAACATTCAGTGTTATTATTTTCAAGGAATTACTTGTATTAGCCATATTTTCTTTGTGTTTATGAGTTTCATATGTTGTTTTTATTTTCCTTTTTGCCTTTTTAGTTGTTCTTACTCTCCTCTTATTGAGCTTCCCTTTCTCTTCCTACCTTCAGTATTTTCTCTTTGTCTTGAGCATTGGACATTTTGACAAGTATATGTCTTGGAGTAGGCCTGTTGGAATTTATACTTTTTGGCGTGTGCTGTGCTTCCTGGATATGTACATCCATCTCCCTCAATAGGGTTGGGAAGTTTTCACCCATTATCTACTCCAACACTCCTTCTGTCCGCTTTCCCTTCTCTTCTTCCTCTGGGATGCCTATAATGCAGATGTTTGTGTGTTTTGTGTTGTCATTCAAATCCCTAAGTCCCTGCTTCATTTTTTCTGTCTTTTTATCTATCTGTTCTACTATCCGTCTGATTTCAGGTGAACTGTCTTCCACAATGCTAATTCTTTCCTTTTCCAGTTCAAATCTGCTGTCATGTGCTTCCAGTGTCTTTTTGACTACATGGATTGTGCCATTCATCACCATCTTATCTGTTATCTTTTTATGTATGTTTATAATTTCTTTAGTATGTTCTCTCAGTGTCTTCGTAATGTTCTTAATCTCTTCCTTCACTTCATTAAGTTGGTCCATGGTATTTGTTTGGACAGCTTTGATGAATTGTTCAATGTTCTGCATCTCTTCCTGGTTTTTGGTTTGTTCATTGGACTGGGCCATGTCTTCCTGTTTCTTGGTATGGTTTGTAACTTTTTGTTGCTGTCTTGTCATCTTTTTGGGTTTATTGAGTTGATTAGCTTCTCTCTCTACACTATGGTTTTTATTTACCTGCTGTTTGTGTGTGTGTGTGTGTTAAGTTTTCTCTTTGACGCTTTGTTCTTCTTGTTCTATTTCCTTGCTGTTTTCTATGTTCCCTTGAAGGAAAAAGATTAGGGTCAGAGAAAGGGTAAGAGGTAAGAAAAGAAAAAGGACAATTGTAATAATAGTAGTAAAAGTTAGAAAAGGAACCATAAAAGACCTAAGAAAATTAATATTTGGCTCATGTAAGCAGTGTAGAATAATAGGAATAAAAAAAGTGGAGTCCCTACAATGAAATGGGAAACCGAATGGAGAAAAATAGATAGAATGAATTAAAAGGTCAGAATGATGAGGAGAGAGGGAAAGAGAAAAGAAAGGACCAAAAGAAAAAAGTTAATAAAAGAAAGAAGACAGAATAGACAAGATGAAAATAAAATCCAGAGGACCAAATAAAGAGAGGTGGAATGTAAGAACAACAATGAAAGCAGAAGATAGAAAGATGAAGGAAGGAAAAGAGATAGCATTGGTAGACAAAATCAGTATACACAGAAAAAGGGAAATCAAGGAAGAGGAAACACAATAAACAAGAAATAAGCAGTCATCCCCTAACTTAAAAAAAAAATGAGGGAATGAAGAAAGAAGAAAGGAAAAACAAGAAAACAAAAAACAAACAAACACACAAGCAAGCAAACACAAACTAAGGAAGAAGAGCCTTCCCTCTTAGGCCCCTGTGGAGCTTCTTGGGCTGCCAGTGTTCATCAATCAATTACCCTGCAACCTTCCCTCTGCAAGTTTTGAAGTGGGTTTTAGCAAGTAAAGCAAGTTAAATTTGTAAAGAAAGTAAACTTTTTTTAGGGAAATTAAGAGACCCAATAGAAGTTAATACAAAAATAATGTCTGTGTTTTCCCTGTCCTAAAGTATCAGCTGGATATTTGATATTCCAGTGGATCCCTACTCTAAGAGAAGCCTGGAATCAAACTAGGGACCTTGTATATTCAAGGTGGAAACTCCTCCACTGAGCTTAACTTTCTTGTTGGGTCAGTTAGCTCTTCAGAAAGCTATCCAGTCACTTTCCCTCAGGCATGTTGACTATTTGCAGTTGGATAAATTTCTACTGATTAGCAGTATGTCCCTGCCCCCTTTCTATTTTTTTCCACTTTCTCTCCCAGGGCGGTAGGACACAATAGTCTGTGTGAGGGGATTCACCCTTCCCTTTTGAAATTCAAATGGGATCCTGTGACTGAATTCACTGCAGAAAAATGACTCTCAACCCTCTTCAAGACCACCCTCTCCTCCTAGGGGACCCTAAATAGGCTCTTGGTATCTTATTAAATGCTTCCTACTGTCCACCTCCCTTAGGGGGGTTGAAACTTTGATAGTTTTCAGCACAGGACTAGCCAATTGCCTGACTGTGCCTTCTTCAGGCCAAATTTCTCTATCCCAGGGCTATTAGGTAAGTCAGGCTGCCTCAGCAGATTTGCCTCTCTCCTCTTCCTGGTGCCACCTCGAGCCAGCTAGTATGTTCCTCAAAGCTCAAAGGGGATCCAGGCAACCAAACCCACATAAAGGAAACCCTTCTCCATCCTTTGCCACAACACTCCCACTCTTGGAGAATGCTCCCTCCTGCTGGGTGGCCGGCAGGAGTTGGGGCTTAGCCATCCTGTAGTTTCCAGTTTCAGAGGCAGGAAACTCAGTGTTTTACCTTGAGCAGTTTATCTCTTTGTCCAGCTCTCTCCAGATTTATGCCCTGAAGCCTCCTGCTCTGTATTCCCAAAACAGCTCACTTGGGCAGGATCTTGCCCCCACTCAGGCATTTTTTGCGAAAGAGATGAGAGTCTACTCTTAAACTGTTGCCGTCTTGCCCATCTTTAAATGCAGAAAAATGAAATCAAAATAAATCTAAATCAGACAGAAGGAATGAAATAGTAAAGAGTAGACTAGAAATATATGAAATAGAACAAAAGAAAATCAATAAAGAATGCTAATGAAACCAAAAGTTGTTTCTTTGAAAAGAGCAACGAAATTGACAAAACTGTAAAAAATACAGTGACTGCATTAGTCTTCCAAAGGGGTGCTTATGTAAACTCCCAGAAATCTGTTGGCTTTTATAAAGGCTATTTATTTGGGTTAAAAGCTTACAGTTACAAGGCACTAAAGAGTTCAACTCAAGGTTGCTGTCTCACCAAAGTCAGTTTCCATGGTGTTGAAGCATGGTGTTGATGGTCACTGATCTCTCCTGGTCTCATTCCTGGTATTTCTCTTTGTCTTAAGTCTTCACAGGCCCAGCTTCTTACCAATTTCAGCTGTAGGCTGACATAGACTTTTCTCTCAGGGCTTCCTATATGAATCTCGACTTTCTTAGCTGCAGGCTATGGGCGAAGGACTCATCTCTCCCCGGGGCCTGAGGTCCAAACATGACAGAACTCTCTCTCTTCCCATGTCTTTTTGGGTGAGTGTCCATTTACATTAGCCCACCAATTTGGTGGGGACTCAAACTGAGACATGTCCTGCTGACATGGTCGAATCAAAAGTCCTAAATTGATTTTATCAAGTAAGCTTATATCCTTTGAATTTAATACAATCAAAAGTTATCTATTCCAGAGGAATAGATTAGTTTACAAACAAAATATTTCTCCTTTGGGGATTCATAAATAATCTCAAACTGCCACAGCAACAGAGAGAAAAAGAAAGAATAATCAAAGTGCTAAAATCAGGAATGAAGAAGAGTATATAACTATGATTATGCAGATAATTAGGGTTTTAATCAAATACTATGAATTACAATATGCCAAGAAGTTAGATAACTTGGATGAAACAGACAAATTCTTAAAAATACTCAAACTAATGAAACAACTCACAAAGAAATGGAAAACCTGAATAAACCTATTCATAATTTAATAACTTCCCAGATAGAAAATTTAAGACCCAAACTCAAATGGCCTTTCTGCCAAACATTTAAAGAAGAGTCAATAAAAATTTTCCAGAGTCACTTGGAAGTAAAAGAAGATGTGGGGACACTTCCTACCTCATTCTATAAGGCACTTTTATCCTGACATTGACACCAGGCAAAGACATCATAACAAAAAAAACCTATAATACAGTATCTTTTATGAATATAAACACAAAAATCCTCAACAAAATACTAGAAAATTGCATCCAGCATAAGACTGTACAATATGAAGAAATAGGAATTTTTTCCCAAGGAATGCATGGTCTACATATAATGTCTACAATGAAAATGTGGAATGTGGAGCACATAGCAGTCACACACCCTGCCGCTGGGACTATAAAACAGTAAAAACACTTGGGAAACATTTTAGCAGTTTCAAAAAGCATAATTCATTTATCTAACATTCAAGGCCTAAGTATTTGCCCAAAAGAAATGAAAATGCATGTCCATAAAAAGACATGTGCATAAAAGTTCATAGCATATTTATTTGTGATAGTCCCAAAGTAAAATCAATCCCAAAGTCTATCAACATGGTTATAGTGGCATATTCATACAATGGAATATTACTTGGAAAGAAGAATCGTGAAATATTCATACACACAGGGATGAATGTCAAAATAATTTGAGTGAAAGAAGACGGACAAAAATGAATACATAGTAGATAATTTCATGTATATAAAATTATAGAAATTGCAATGAAATCTATAGTGACAAAAAACAGATCAGTATTTGTCTGTAGATATGGTGGAGTAGAACCAGGATCAAAGAAGAAGAAATTTCAAAAGAACATGAGAAAATTTGGAGAATATTACGTATATTTATTACCTTAATAATGGAAATGGTTTCACAGGTACATACATATATTAAAATGCATTAGACTGTGTAATGAATCTAGTCTCTCCTAACCCAGTTACATGCAAGCTAGCTACACAGGTAACTGAGACTATATTGCTTATTTTGGACCTAACCAATTAAAAATGTGTATGTGCCCATTACCTTTATTTTGAATATTAAACTCTTAGAGGTTCTCTATGGAATTCCAAATAATAACACAAGAAAAATATTTCAAGCATATATTGTATAGATTTGCTTTGCTTTTCTGCTAAAGATAAGAAAGGAAAATAATGGAAAAACCTTGTCATAAATTCATTCATAAACTTGGTGATATACTTCACACTGTTATGTGCCCAAGTGAATATTCATTTGGCTGGCTGTTATGGATTGAACCATGTACCTCACATAGACATGTTCTAGCCCTACCCTCAGTCATAAGGATATGAACCTATTTTAAATTGGTTCTTTGAAGATGTTATTAATTAAGGTGAGACAAAACTGAATCAGTTCCTAATCCAATATGACTAGAGTCCTTATAAGCAGAAGAAATTTGGACAGTCAGTAGTAGGAGACAGAAGGAGACATTTGGCCATATGACAGTGGTAGAGATGAGTTATGGATTGCTGGCAAGCCACTACCAGAATGCTGCAGACTTCAAAGGAGGCATGTTTCTGCCAACACCTTGATTTTGGAATTCTAATCTCCAAAGTTGTGAGACAATAAGGTCCTGCTGATTAAGCCAACCAGTCGATGGTACCTTTGTCACAGCAATCCTGGCAAATTAAGACTAAAACATTTTCTTTCAAGCATTTTTATTCAACCATTCTCAAGAATTCTTCAAGAGTCACAAAAGCTTCTTCTCTATCTCCACCTTTTTTCACCAGAATTAAGTTCATGTATTCTAATACTAGATTATCAATATGCTACTGATGAAACAAAGGGTTATTCTGCAAAAATCTGCATTTGAACCCAAACTACTTACCCAATGGCTACCAGTTACCAGTGTAGATGCTAGTCCCATCTACAGAATAGCTAAAGAGTGACATCTAGGCCAGTTTGACCAAACAACTGGACCCCATATACTGTCCAAGTTGCCACATAAAATTGACAATCACAGAGGGCTATTCTAAGAATATTTTATATAAAACTATGTTTAGAAATGATATATCATCACCTATTTGGGGAAGGCATTTTTTAGTAGAAATTGAGTGCCTAAGTTTTTTTTTTTTTTTAAAGATTTATTTATTTTATTACATATCTCCCCTTCTCCCCGCTGCGGCGATGCGCCGAGAGTGGTCGCTGCGCAGGCGCGGCTTTCCCCGCTTGTGGGCGGTCTCTGCATCCGTTCACGGCCGGCTTTCAGTTCGCGGGTGGCTGGCTGCGCTCCATCTGCGGGCAACCTGCCCTGCCCGTGGCGGCTCTTGCCATGTACGTGGCAGCTTCTTGCCCTGCCCACGGCGGCTCCGGCCCACCCATGGCAGCTTGCCATTCTCAAGGCGGTCTGCCCGCTAGGAGAGGTCCCCGGGAATCAAACCCAGGGCCTCCCATGTGGTATGCCGGCGCCCTATCCACTGGGCTATTGAGCCGGCCCCAGAAATTGAGTGCCTAAGTTTTTAAGGGAAAACCCTTTTCTGTGAGCCAAAATATCTACTAAAAACATCTTGATGAACTGAAAACACAGATTAATCCCCCTTCACAGATGTGAGAATTTATATTGTGTTACTAAGTGCCAGATGTAAGACTGACACACTTTGCATGTCAATAAGGATTACATTTTATTTATTCAGGGAGTTTCCCTATGAGTAGCTTTCATAGGGAAAAATTTTAATACCTCAGATCTACTGCTTTAGTAGTAAAAACTTCCTGAAACTTCAGATGGGGCTAGGCCTGAGCTTCCCTCCTAAACCCCATTTCTAGGCTAAGGGAGAATTTTACAGAAACTATTTCTAAGATCTGTGAATTTTGTCACTGTGCTCCTCAAACTTATGTTTCTTGGAGTGCCTTTGTTTTCATTGGAAAACATTTTTGGTTTTAAGCTACCACTCATATACTTCCATGCTGCTGTGGTTTGTCTTACATTTGTAGCCTTGCTGTCAGCAGCTTTGTCAGAGGGTTGGAGTTTCCAAGGATATATGGTGCTAAAGCATTCTTCCACATTCCATGTTTACAAATGTTCTCCTTCAGCTTGACATGGTGTGATTATGCTGTGTTCATGGTTTCGTTCATGTTTCTCATATGATTGACTCTGTTTTCAATAAAATAGAGTAGTCTACATCAGGCACATCATCAGGCCACTTGCTCTTTTCATCCGTATTGTAGCCATCAAAATATAAACAAATGTAAACCTTTCTGAAGCCCAGAGGAAATTAACAAATGTACAAAAGCAAAATATGCAAAAGGGAGTATGCTGTATCTCTTCTATTTCCTTTTCACTTGAAAATAAAGAAAAGGAGGTTATAACTTGCTACTCTGCATGGCTCCGTTGCAACAACTGAATATATCCCTGTCTAGCCATGGACTCCCATTTGAGAAATTACCTTAGCTGAATGAAATGAAGAAAAATCAACCATTTTGACTGCTCAGTTTCCTGAAGATGCCCTGCTTCTCACTCCTTCATTCCATTGCAATTGAAATGTGTTTTTCTTCATCTCTCTACATCCTTATTTTTATTTGAGAATCAACTCAACTATCATCGACTCTGGGACATTTTTCCTTAATCCAGGCTCCTTTCCTACACACACACACACACAAACCCATACACACCTACCACCCCATCCATCCACATACACAATTTGTATTTGGATGCCCCATTGTTCTGCTTCAATCCTACATATTATGTAATGAATAAGTTGAGCATTGGGAAAGCCTGCCACACACAGACCTCTATCTTTACTCTATCTATACTTCCTCTAGACAGCCTTGAATCCTTAGTGGGCAAATTCTGGATCATGTGGCTTTAACAGACTTTCTTTCAACCAGTCAAACAATTTGACTGGAGGCTCAAGAGCAGAAAAAGCAGAGGATTTTCATGGATCTTTAACATTCCTGTTTTTGTCTGCTGAGCTGCCAAAGGCAATATACCAGAAATGGGTTGGCTTTTACAACGGGGATTTATTAGCTTACAAGCTTACAGTTCTAAGGCTATAAAAATGTCTAGATCAAGGCATCATCAGGCATTCTCCCAAAAGACCCTTTGCTGACGATCCTGCACTCATCTGCAACATGGCAAGGCACATTGGGGTGTCTCCTGGTCTCTCCCTCCTCTTCCAAGTTTTATTGCTTTCAGATTCTGGCTTCCATGGCATTCTTTCTCAATTTTTGTGGCTGTCTCTCTTCACTTATCCTCTTTATAAAGGACTCCAGTAAGAGGGTTAAGACCCACCCTGAGTCACACCTTACTGAAGTAATTCAACAAAAGGCCCTTAACTGAAGTAACCAAATCAAAAGGCCTCCCCTATAATAGGTCCACACCCTCAGAATGGATTGACTCTAAGAATACACTTTGTTGGGGACCTTAAAACTTCAAACTACCACAGTTTTCAATGTAAAAATGTTAGATGGGACTATGAGGCTCTTGTTTACAATTTATTTTTATTTTTATTTTTTTAAAGATACTTAGATTACATAAATGTCACCTAAAAATATATAGGAAATTCCCACGTGCCCCACTCTCCACACCTCCCACCCTTTCCCACATTAACAGCATCCCTCATTAGGGTGGTACATTCATTGCAATTGAGGAACACATTTTGGAACATTGCCACTAAGCATAGATTACAGTTTACACTGTAGTTTACACTCTCTCCCACACAATTTTATAAGTTATGACAAGATATATAATGGCCTGTATCTGCCATTGCAATGTCATTCAGGGCAATTCCCAAGTCCCAAAATGCCCCTGTATTATACCTGTTTTTTGCTCCCACTGCCCTCTGAACCACCAGAGACCACTTCCTCCACATAAATGATATAGTTTTTTCCATTCCTAGAATTACACTGAGTATATAGCAGAATACCAGTAAGTCTACTTTAGTCCATAGTTCATTCCCCAATACTGAGGATTCTGGGATGGTTCTATCCATTCCCACTGTAATTGAGAGGGGGAGTTGATCCCATAGGGCTGAAGGATGGGGCTCTCTTGCTTGTAGTTGTAGACTTTCTTGGTTCTTTGGTATGGTGGTTGTCCATCATCATGTCCTTGTTAGTTGTCCTGGGTGAAAACAATGAACTGGAGAGTAGGTGTTGCAACTCCATTGAGATTCAGGGCCCAGCCCGCACATGGATAGCCTAAAGATTTAAGTCTCTTAGACGTACACCTACCAAGTCAAGTACTAATTATAGATTCAAATAGCAGGACAGCATAGCCATGTGAAGGGAAACCACAACTGACTCCAACTCTGTCACACTGTGAAGCATAAATTCCAAAGTAGGGCCCACTAGCAAGGCACCTAACTCCTGAGCTATCTTCCCTGACTATAGTGTCTGCATGTGTCCAGAGCCCTCCGGAGCTCCACTATTTGGGGTAGTATCTACTTTGGGATTCAATGAAATCCTGCTGAGATGTGCATAAGCGTAACCTCTGGAATGACCTCCCAACTCACTTTGAAGTCTCTTAGCCATGTAAACTCATTTGTCTTTACCTTTTTCCCCTTTGGGTTAAGGTCTTTTTCCAGTTGCATTGCTAGTTGGTGTTTGGTAGTAATCCCTCAGTGCCAGGGAGGCTCATCCCTGGGTCATGTCCCATGCTGAGGGGAAGGTACTGTATTTATATGCTCAGTTTAGCTTAGAGAGAGGCCACATTTGAGCAACAAGGAGACTCTCAGGAGGCAACTCTTAATCACCCTATAATACTAGGCTAAGTTTCGATTTCAAGAGTAGATGTTCATAAGCACAGTCATCAATATCAATGGCCCATCAATAGACCATCCTCCTTCACTAGTCCTTGCCCCTGTACTCAGGGAATTCTTGCTAATATATCAGAGAATGTGGCAGAGCTCCCTAGGATGGGAATTCTCTATTCTTTCAGTTATTGCATTAATCTCCACCCACCGTGACAATGCTCCATGAACATTTGAGCACATTTATATGCATTATATGTATGCCCAGATGAACTTCCTCCCATGTATCCCTCATCACTGCCACC
>PVKH010036904.1:0-11528 GCA_004027955.1 Chaetophractus vellerosus | reverse complement strand
CAGGAGATCCGCTAGCACATCTCCTAGTACTACCATGCCCTGTGATTAAAGTCAATGGAAAATTGCAACAAACCAATTCAAGTAGGACTAACAATGGCCCAGAATCTTCGGGAATGAGGTTTTGTGTCACCCCACCAGGCAAAGAACCACGGCGAGCTGAAGTGCTTGCTGAGGGTAACGGGAAAATTGAATGGGTAGTGGAAGATGGTAGTGTAAATATGAACTTTGACCATGTGACCAGTTACAGAAATGAGGATTGTAATAGTCATGAACCCTTCTTCCCAGTTTTGTTATGATTATGACTGTATATGTACACAAAATTAGTTTCTTGTTTTCTTCACCTACCTTTTCCCCTATCATATGAAAAGTTGTATTAATTTTATGCCATAATTTTTAAGGATGTCAAGTTTAAGAGTGAATATTGCCCGAGGTCATGCACCGTATTCTGTGGGGAATTAACACATTTCCGGTTGTATGCAGGGGAGTTAAACATTGTTAGGCAGAAATATATATGTATGCTTGTATGTTATTTTTTTTACTTAGAGACTAAGTGTGGTTTATGGTAATGTGTATGCTTTCCGAGTTGACAATTGGTGGACTGTGATGGTTAGGCTAATGTGTCAATTAGGCCAGGTAATTGTGCCCAGCTATTATGTCCAGCAAGCACTGGGCTAATTGAGTTTCTTGCATTGATGGCTGATTACATCTGCATTAATCAGCGAGATTGGATCAAGAATGGATGATGCTTTTATCCATTCAGTTGACTGCCATAAAAGGGAACTGATTTCAACATTCAGAGAGAATTTCCCAGCTCATTGTTTGACAGTGAACTTCTCCCAGGCACTCACCGATGACTCTTCATCAGTCTTTCATCGGAGCCCTGGCTTGCAGCCTGTCGGTGGAACCTGGACTTGTGCATCCCCACAGTCACGTGAGAAACTCTTATAGAATCTTATATTTTTAAGAGATATCTCGTGTTGATTCTGTTTCCCAAGAGAACCCTGACTGGAACAACTCCCCTCCACACAATCAATATCATCTGGATGTATGGCCAATGCAAACCCTTGGCTTCAGCCAACCAGATTCTTCATAAACTGTTTTAAATACTTTTACCCACAATTCATAAAAAGTGAGTTATCCAACTCATGAAATGTTGTTTTGCCCCAGTTGTGGTCTAAATTAGAAAGGAAGAAATTTGGATTAGCTGGTGTTTTCAATATGATGGGGTAGGAGAGTGTAGCAGTTTGGCATTGTTTATGAATTCCAAAAGTAGATATTGAATTATGTTTGTAAATAAGTCTGTTCCTCTGAGTGTATTGGATCATATTAAATCCAGAAGTTTCACTTTTACTTGATTAAATAATCATTAAGGCTTTGAATAGACCATGTCAGTAGGATATTGAATTCCCACTCCCTTGGTGTGTGGGGACTCAGAGAAAACTACATAGCAGGTGATAGAGTTGGATTTTTGGTGTTGGAGTCCTAGGAAGTAAGTACATAGAAGAATAACAGAAGAATAGAGACAGCTCCATAGATATGGCAGTGGCCCAGGGAAGAAAGGGCCTGATAGTCTGTGGCTGTCCTTGTGGAGCAAACAGAGGAGCTGAGACCATGAACCAATGAGCCCCAGGGAGAGAGAGACAAGCCTTATACCACCATATAGCTGAGACTAGAAGAAGCTGGGACTATGGAGTCTGAAGAGGAACGCTGAACCCTCACAGAGACTAGCAGGCAAACTTGCTCCAAGATGAGGCAACAGACAAGATGATGCTTTATGAACCTTGTGACTGTAAGCTTCTTCCTCATATGTATTAGACAGACAAAGAGGAGACTTTGCAAAATATACCAATAATTGCATGGTCTTTATAAATGGTATTTATTTGGGGTAGACGCTTATAGTTACCATGCCACAAAGTATAAGTTTCTTCCCTCACCAAAGTCCACGTGTTGTAGCAAGACAGCTCCTGATATCTGCCTCAGGCCTTTGGGTTCCTCTCCTTCTGGGGCTGTGTTTCTCTCCAGGCATAGCACATCTTCCACAAGGTCAGCTGTAGACTGAACGGCCCTCTCCAATATCAGAACTGCATCTCAAAAATCTGCTTCTCAAAACTGCTCACTCTGTCTTTTGCCTTGCCTTTTATACTTGAGACCACACCCACTGAGGGGTGGGGGCACAATGCTCTACTGATGCAGCCCAGTCAACCCCCTAATCATAATTCAACCATGCCCAGATGAACAGATCAGTTTACAAACATGATTCAATTTATATTTTTGGAATGCATAATTAGATAAAACTGTCAAACCATTATACTCCACCCTCTGAATTCCAAAAATACATTACAATATTCAAAAAACCTTAAATCAGTAACAATCACAAGTACAAAATCATATCATAATCAGTTCAAAGAAATAGTTTGTCTTCAGGCAAAATCCCTTCCAGCTGTAGAACTATGAAACTTACAAAACAATTTAACTGCACCCAACACACAAAAGGAAAGACAAAGAATACCCATTTAAATTATCATAAGGACTTCTCAATTTCCTTCTCAATTGCTCAAAGGCTCATGTGACATGGTCATGGGGTGAAGTATTAATCACTAAATGGGAGAACAGTGAACTCCCATCCTGGAGATCTCTGTCATATTTTCCATATGAGTAGAAACATGCCACTGAGTACAGGGGCAGTGTCTGGCAAAGGAGGATGATCCATTGATGGGCTCCTGTTATTGATGACTAGCCTTATGAGTCATTGCTGCTGAAATTGAAATAGCCTAGTGTTAAGGGGTGCTAAGAGTTGCCTCTGAAGAACCTCCTTGTTGCTCAATGTGGCCACTCTCTAAGCCAAACTCAGAATATGAATACATTACCTTCCTCCCAGCATGGGACATGACTTCTGGGGATGAGCCTCCCTGACAATGAGTGATTATTAACAATTGCCAATGGGCAGTACAACTGGGAAAAGACTTCAAATAAAAGGGGGAAATGGTAAAGACAAATGAGTTCATAGGGCTAAGAGACTTCAAAGTGAGTCGGGAGGGCAACCCAGAGGTAACACTTATGCAAATCCTAGTAGGACCTCCTAGACTTCCAATATGGAAATCACCCCAAACAGAGGGCCTCCAGAGGGCTTTGGAGATATCCAGGTCCTATACCAGGGCAGATAAACTCAGAGTTTGGTGCCTTACTAGTGGGCCCTAATTTGGAATCCTTGCTCCAGAGAGTGACAGAATCTGACTAAAATATGTCTTCACTGCACATGGTCCAAATGTCTCTTCTATTCAAACCTATATTTGATGGCAGAGTTTTAGGTGTACTTCCATAGACCAGAGACTACAGGCTGACCATGTGCCAACTGGGTCCAGAAACTCTGTGGACCTGCAACTCGTACACTACAACTGATTGGACTCAACCAGGATACCTAGTTGGGAGTTGATGATGGACGATGGCTATGCAGGGGAATCCAGAGAGCCTGAAGCTGCAGGCAGGACAATCCCTTCCATTGTACCCAGGGGATATAAGCCCCCTCTCACTTGGTGGTGTTGGGGATATCACCATTCCAGACTCCTTGGGAATGGAGGAAGAACTATGGGCTAGAATGGGCTTGATGGATTCCTGCTATAGACTTGTGATAAACACAATGGAAGAAGTTGTAAAATTATGTGGAGCTAGGGCCAATGGACACTTTGGGAGCAGGGTGAGGGAAGAGCAATTGTAATGCAGGTTTTTTTGGGGGGGACCTGGGAATTGTCATGGATGATGCTGCAATGGAGGATGTAGGCCATTTTGTATGATCATGTATGATTCAGAACTATATGGGAGAGAGGGTCTTCCACAGCCTGAATTGTGATTTATGCTTGATGGCAAAGCCCCAAAATGTGTATGTCTATCAGAGACGTTATGCCACACTGAGAGATGTGTATTTGGGGGGTTGTGGGAGGGGTGGGGGGTGGCATATGGGTACTTCTGGAATCTCTGTGTAACATTTATTTTATCAATGTATCCTAAAAAAATATATAGGTATATAAAAAATAAATAATAAAATTTTTAAATTAAAAAAATTGTCATAAGGAGAAATTAAGTTGTTAAACAGGAGTCATGGAGCCTCTAGATTTCAGCAAAACTGCAGGGCATCCTCCATTCCGTTTCAAAGTCTGAGAGTCATTCTTTTTTTTTTAAATGAATTTTTTTTAAAGATTTATTTATTTTATTACATATCTCCCCTTCCCCCTGCTGCGGCGACGCGCCAAGAGTGGTCACTGCGCAGGTGCGGCTTTCCCCACTTGTGGGTGCTTGCTTCCGTTCACGGGTGGCTGGCTGCGCTCCATCCACGGATGACATGCCCTGCCCATTGCAGCTCTTGCCCTGTCCGTGGCAGCTTCTTGCCCTGCCCACGGTGGCTCTGGCCCGCCCATGGCGGATTGCCGTTCTCAAGGCAGTCTGCCCACTAGGAGAGGTCTCTGGGAATCGAACCAGGGCCTCCCATGTTGTATGCCGGTGCCCTATCCACTGGGCTATCGAGCCGGCCCCTGAGAGTCATTCTTAAGATGATGGTTTCTTCTCCTTGGGGGCACATGGGAACCCACCCTTTCCACAGGCTTGCCCAACAGCCACTTTCTTGGTTCCACCCTCATCAAGCATCTGGGTGTAGACCAAGCTCCAGTCCTCTCACTCTGAGAGTGTGGGGGTGATTGCCCCACCTTACCCAATCTTTGGGTTAGAGCCTTAGGACCCCTAGTACAGTGAGTTGAAGAAAGCATTCCCCGTAACCTTTGGCATACAGGCTCAACTCTTTCAGAGCAATGAATTGACCACCTGCTCTTCCCTAATCCATGGGTGGCAGTTGCACCCCTCTCAGACCTATGGGGTGCAGACCTTAACTGCCCTAATCTTTGAGGAATATGCTCCACTCTCCCAAAACATCAGTTGGGAACATCCAACCTCTTCAAGTGTTGGGGGAAACTCACCCTCTCTGCACCCTGGGGGGGCAAATCTCTCCCAGAATATCTGGTGGAGGCATCCACCACCTTCAACCTCCCAGGCAAACACCCTCCCTGGACACATGGGTGGGGAACCTCTCTTCGACCAAGGTGATGTCTTAAATCCAGATCTCAGCTCCCATGATTTTCTCCTTAAAGCTGTTTCTCCTTCAATGTCTTCTTTTCTTGCCCTTTTCAGTCCAAGTGAACAGTGGTTTTGTTCATACAGGTCTCTCAAAAACTTTGTTGGTTTAGCATGCAGGAAGCAGGGGTCCAAGCCATCAGACAGTAATACTTTCCACAAGCCTTTCCTAGATAACTGCATCTTCAATTCTGATTTACAATTTCCAGGTTTAGCTAAAACTTCAAATGAGGCTCTTTGATTTGGAAACTTGATTTCCAGAAACTTGGAAGTTCTGGAATTTGTTTCTGTTTTCCTTGTGCCCAAAAGTTCAGTCCTTAGTGTTTTTCTTTCATCTAGCATTTTGCTATAAGCTACAAGGAGAAGCCAAGCCATGTTCTCCAGGTTTTCTTTGGAAAGTACTTCAGCTAAATACTCTTGTTCATGATTTTCAAATTCTGTCTTCCATATAATACCTGGAGTTAATGTTTCTAAGTTATCTGTAACTTTAAAGCATGGATCACCTTTCCACCAGTTTCCAATAATAGTTTCATCATTTACATCAAAGGCATCATAAAAAGTCTCTTTAGCATCCATCTCACAATTGTTTCCTTCCAAGGCCTGATCAAAAAGAATTTTAGTGAACTTCCAGAGACCAGAGCCTATGTGCTGTCTATGTGCCAACTGGGTCCAGACGCTCTGTGGGCCTGCAACTCCTACTCTACAACTCAATGGACTCACCCAGGACACCTAGTTGGGAGATGATGATCGACAATGGCTATCATGGGGAATAGAGAGAGACTGCAAATGGAGGCAGGACAACTCTTCCATTGTATCCATGAGATATAAGCCCCCCTCACTTGGTGGTGGAGGGGACAGCACCATCCAAGACTCCTCAGGAGTGGGGGAAGATCTATGGACTAGAATGGACTTGTTGGTGTCCTGTTATAGAATTGTGATACATGCAATGGAAGAAATTGGAGCCAGGGGACACTGGATGCTTTGGGGGTAGGGAGTGGGAAGGGCAATTGTAATATGGGGGCTTTTTTGGGACTTGGGAATTGTGTTGGGTGAAGATGCAATGGAGGTTATAGGCCATTTCATATCATCATGTATCCTGTAGAACTGTATGGGAGAGAGGGTTGTCTACAGTCTGAACTGTGATCCATGCTTGATGGCAAAGCCCCAAAATGTGTATGTCTATCACAGGTGTTGTGCCACACTGATGAAGGATATATATGTGGGAAGTTGTGGGAGGTATGGGATGGTGGCATATGGGTACTCCTAAAATTTCTGTGTAACATTTATATATATATAATAATAATAAAATTAAATGTAATTAAAAAAAGAATTTTAGGCTCCATATCATATTGCTATTGACAGCCTCTGCAAAGCAATCTAGGCCTTTTCCATCAAGCATTTCATAATGCTCCAAAAAATACCCCTTACCCATTTATAAAACTGTTCCAACATTTTGGTAATTACAAAAGCAGTTTCCCACTCCTTGGTACCAAATTCTGTATTAGTCAACCAAAGAGGTGGCTTTGCAAAATATACCAATAATTGGTTGGTCTTTATAAAGGGTATTTATTTGAGGTAGAAGCTTACAGTTACCAGGCCACAAAGCATAAATTTCTTCCCTCACCAAAGTCCATGAGTTGGACCAAGACAGCTGCTGATATTTGCCAGGCCTCAGGCCTTTGGGCTCCTCTCCTTCTGGGGCTGCATTTTTCTCTGGGCTTAGCACTTCTTCCACAAGTTCAGCTATAGACTATCAGGCAAACGGCCCTCTCCAACATCAGAACTGCATATCAAAAATCTGCTTCTCAAATTGGCTCCCTCTGTCTTTGGCCTTTGCCTTTTATACTTGAGACCATACCCACTGAGTGGTGGGGCTCAACAGCTTACTGATGCAGCTCAGTGAACACTCTAATCATACCCCAATCATGCCCAATGAACAGATCAGTTTACAAGCATTTTTCAAGTTATATTTTTGGAATTCATAATTAGATAAAACCAAACAGATTTCTGATACTTTGCATCAACACCCTTTTCACTGACTAATTCAAGGAGTAAGTCTGTAGTAGGAGAGTTGGGTTTGCCACTGTGGATTCCTGAAGTGAGGGTTTTGTGACATGTATTAATTTCTAAATTTGCAGGAATTACCAAGTTTAGGAATCTTAAAACCATGGATAATTATATTCATTCACAGTTTTGGAAGATAGAATTCCAACACCAAGATATTGGTAGGATCACACTTCCTCCAAAGTATATAGAAGTGAATTCTTCCTTGCCTCTTGCAGCTGTAAGTGGCAATCCTTGACTTCTGGCAGTATCACTCTAATCTCTGTTTACATTATCATGTGGTCAATTTCCCCATGTCTGTCCTCTGTGTCTGTGTCTCAAATTTCCACCTCCTTTTTCTTATAAGTCACCTGATTATTGGATTGAGATGAGAGCCTTAAGTTAATTACATCAGCAAGGGACATATTACAATAAGGACACATGCACAGGTTCCAAATAGTCAGGTTTCTCTGGAGACATTATTCAACACACTAGTCTTTCCTCTTGCTGCTCCCAAAACTTATTTCTGTATCAAATGCAAAATACATTCATCCCATCCCAACATACCCACATTTCAACCAATTACAGAATCTACACTAAATTCAAAATCTCATCTAAATTTTATCATGTCAGAGTCACCAATATAATTTCATTCATCTAAGTCAAGTATGAATGAAATTCTGGGCATGAGCTATTCAGAGCCAAATTACCTCTCCATCTATAGAATTGTGTAACTGAAAAACAAGTCAACATCTTCTAAAATACTATGTTGGGACAGACATTGAATAGATATTCCCATTCCAAAAGTGGTAATTTGTAAAAATAAGAATCACTGCCTCAGGCAATTTCT
Organism: Chaetophractus vellerosus; assembly: GCA_004027955.1. Taxonomy (NCBI): domain Eukaryota; kingdom Metazoa; phylum Chordata; class Mammalia; order Cingulata; family Chlamyphoridae; genus Chaetophractus; species Chaetophractus vellerosus. The sequence continues at coordinate 3,517 of PVKH010036904.1, read as the reverse complement.
AAACACAGCAGGGAACATTTTCTTAGCTCCACTAGTTTTCTCCTTTATTCATGTCAAAATCTAAAGTATGTGGAGTGCTTGTAGCTCAGTGGTTGACTGCCTGCTTCCCATGCATGAGATTCCAGGTTTAATCCCCTTTTAAAAAAATCTAAAGCACCCTTTCCCATGTCCTCACTCAAAAGCAAACTCATACATTTGAGTGTCTCAGAAAGATGAAATCTGAGAAAGCTAGCAATCTGCTGGTCTAGTTCTCTTTGCTCCATTGGCCCTTTAGTCCTTTAAGGTTCACTAGGAACTGATGCTCAAAATTGTCTCTTCTCTATACCATCTGGGGCTAGGAAAGTATTCAGTTTTGATTCATATCACAGAAAGCCAATATCAGTGACATAAATTACATGTATATTCATTTTTCTTACACAAAATGGAAGTCTAGAATTAGGTAGTCCAGGTGTGGTGAGGTAACCCATGTTGAAAGCTATAGTCAGACACCTGTGTTCTGTTTCACTTCCTTAGAACCTGGAGCTTTTGTCACAGTCACCTTGTAGAGAGAAGGAAGAAAGTGCAACAAGGGCAAAGTGTCATGTTCTGGCTCATTCTGGGACCAACAGAGAAATTAGCTTCTGCTTAGACAGACTGAGCAATTGGAGCATTGATGGCAGGAAAGGTATTAAACAGGGAGGAGAAGAGGTGGACAATGGAAGAGCATACCCCTTGTCAGTCTCTGTGAGCCTCAGCAATTATCCAAGTCCATTAATCCATGCTAGGTACTTCTCATGTTTCTCACATTGACCACAAAATAATAACCTGAAACTAAACATTGAAAAGTATTGCTTAGCTATTTGGCAAGCCTTATCATGGTTCTATTCTTGGCTACTATTACTCCTTTCTGAAGTATTAATTCAATTTAGAATTGAATTACACAGGTAGAACCTTCTCACTTCTTACTTCCCAAACTCAGCTATATTTAAATCAGGGAGAAGGAAAATAGGACCAAGTGAAGCACCTTCTAGGTGTCTCCATGAGATGGTAAATATCCCCATGAAGACCTATGTCTGAGGGCATCAGGCAGTGCTCCTGTGAGCTGGAAGACTGAGGTTATAGGTTAAAATTTACAAAAGGGTGGCTGTATTACATCTATCTGATGGGAGAGATGTGGCTACAGGCCAGTGTATGCTGACATTAAAAACACCAAATACTGGCCCTGGGGTGTGTTTCAGATAGCATAATGACTATTAGCAATGTCTTTCTCACCTAAGTCGCTGTGTGGAGAACCTCAGCTCTTTTAAGTAGGTCAGAATCTCAGACAGGGTGTGACAACCACCTGGTGCTGCTTTGATGGTGGCAACACAATTTTTTCTTTTAACAGTTTTATTCAAGTATAATTGCCATGCATACAGTAATTTATACTAATTTAAAGTGTACGATTTGATAAGTTTGACATTTGTATGCAACTTTAAAACAATCACCACAATCAAGATATTGGCCATATCCGCCATTCCCAAAAGTTTCTTTGTGCCCTTCTGTAATTTCACCTCCCATTCTCCTAGCCCAGGTCCTGGTCAATCCCTAGGCAACCAGTGATCTTTTTCCTGTCATAGAAATTTATCTGTATTTTCTACAATTTTACATTTTGCAATGTAGAACTTTATAGGCTTTGACTAAATTTGAAGTGGCCTGTATCCCTCATTACAAGATCATACAGAACAATTCTAATCGTCTAAAAATGCCCTATGTTCCATCTATTATATTCTTCCCTCCCGCTCCCCTCAGAACCTATGTTTAAAAATCATGCCATTTTCAGTGTTCAATGCTATCTGTGGTCTGTGTGTATTGGGCAATATTGGAAGCCTTCATCTTTCCTCATCCACCTCATTCTTCCTAAGAATAACCTTTCTGGTTTGAGACCTTCTCCATGCCCAGTTCCAGAGGAAGATACTTCTTGGTCAATTTTTTAATGATCACTCATTCAGTGTTTGGTACATCATCTACTATGGCCAAATCAGTCAGAAAATGAATATAATCCAAGCCTGAGGAAGAGATCATGATATTTTTGACTGAAAAGATTCAAGATTCCTTATTTGGCCATGAAGAGATAGTTTGTTTTCAAAGTCATTATCCTATGGATGGCCAAGATGAGAAATCCTTTGTTGTTCTTTTCTCAAAACTTTCCACAGGCACAGTAACTTGTAATAACAAAACAATCAGTAGAAAAGCCCTATAGAAACATGTAATAACAAAATATAAAGAGGAGCAAATTTTTTAGAGTATCATAAGTTAAAGGATATGGCTCTCCCTGACCACTTTGAAGTCTTGAATTCACTGGAAAGTTAGGGTTCTTTGTTCCAGAAAACTGAACTTCTTTAAAAGCATCTGAAAGATTTCTTAACTTGGGGTCATGTATTTACACAAAATGACAAATTGTTAATATTATCCACATACTGAAATGTGAATTTGGAGATAATTTGCTGAATTTGAAATGAGCTGAAAGATATTCTGCACACACACACGTACAAACATGCACAAAATTTCCACCATGGAACAGATATTAATTTCCAATCCCTTTCTGTAAAAAACATAAAAATCCTGCAAAAACTCTTAACCTTCTCTGACTGAGACACAGCTCTCTTTCTTTGTATAGCCACTGTTGCCTCTTCTACATATTGCGGTCTGCTTGCAGTAATTCTTGCAGGACTGGATTTGATAATTTGCCTTCTTTAGTATCATATATATATTACCCTCACTCCATAATAGGGCTACACTGCTCTTCACCCTGTCCACAGAGGGCTTCTATTCCTAAAAAACTATATCCTCCTCATTGGCACAGTGGTATATAGTGGAAAGAAGCCATAAACTGCACTGGATTTTTGGCAGACAGAATTTCTAGTGGAATACATTCAGAAACAGGTTTCCAGGTTCTTCAGAGTTTAAACTCTCTAGTAGATCCTTTTCATAATCACTAATCACCTTCCATCAGGAGCCATCATGATATTCTTTGTCCAAACATTTCCAGGTACTGATGATGCAGCACAATGGCCATACTCTGTCTGGGCAACTAGTTCCCTCCTTCACCCACAGCTCTCCAACACATTAAATCCCCACCACCCTTAACATATCCAGTGCTTTCCCTAATCTGCATCCACCAGACTCCATGAGTTCCTATTCTTCAGTTCTTTGTTTAACTCATCCCTTATTCACATACCCCTGTCCTGGACTTCACTTGTGACTGCAGAAGGGTCCAAATGTTTCCTGAGGAACACACAAATACTGAAGAACATTAAATGTGATGGTTAGGGCCCAGCTAGATAGCTCAGTGGATAAAGAGCATGCTGGGAAACCACATGGGAGGCCCTGGGTTCAGTTCCCGGGGACCTCTCCTAGCGGGCAGACTGCCTTGAGAATGGCAAGCCGCCATGGGTGGGCCAGAGCCACCGTGGGCAGGGCAAAAAGCTGCCACAGACAGGGCAAAAGCCGCCACGGGCAGGGCAGGTCTCCCGCAAATGGAGCGCAGCCAGCCACC
>PVKH010036903.1:0-11528 GCA_004027955.1 Chaetophractus vellerosus | reverse complement strand
ATATTTTATTAATAATAACCTACTGCCATGTGATGCTAATGTCAAAATATAATGTTATATGGATTAAGAATTTATTGCACAAAATAATTTTGCTGAGTTACTTTGGCTAATTGGTTTCTCTTTCAACCTGGCAGTTACTGTGCTGAATGACTTTGGGATTTAAGAAGGTTAGAAGCTGGAGTGATTAGTTGGTGGGTCCAGTCTTACCTTAACATGTTCTACTAAAATTATGAGAAAATAAAAAGAATGGTAGTCTCTATATTTCCAATCCAGGTCTCTCTTTACGTAATTATATGCTAGACTGTCACAACACTTTCAGAAGAGGAAAAAAAAAGAAACCTCTGCTTTTGTGAACTAATCTGTCTTCAGATTCTTGCCAATATTTTGACTTCTAGGGCATAAATGCTTTCTGTAACCCTTTCTGTGATCTTTGCCCAAATTATTAACTTTCTTCTTTTAATTAAGAAAACTCTTGGTTTGTAAAGACAATGATACATTGTCTTAGAAAGCAACTTGATTTTTGTTGAGTAAGGTTGCTGGTTTAACTCTGGGAATATAAGATTATTGTTGTTAAGTGTTGAAATATTCACTGTGAGCAATGTTTAGGACAATGAAATAAAATTTTAATAAAAATTCAGGACAAGTTGATATTTACATAAAATAGTAATTCAGAGACAAATATAACAAATCAAACTGTCCTGATTTTTTCTAGTCATATGGTAAAAGAAAGTGTTTGCAGTAAGACAGCACTGATTTTTGTCCCAAGACAAAGAGCTTTTCCTCACATCATAGCAACTCCAGGTTAAAAACAATAGCAACACAAAAACCTTAACATATTTTCCATAATGGGAGCAAGTTTTGTTTTTCTCTTTTAGTTATCCAACTCCAAAAGAATTAGAACTTATGTAATTATGTCAGAGAATTTTCCAGGTATAAAATATTTTGGATGACTATAAACCAATAAAAGTAGCAAGTGAAAAAGGAGACAAAATGACTTTATATATAAAATGGTTTATCATCAGTTATGCTAGGTAATATCCTGAAAATAGGATTTGAAGTAATATTGTATGATTTAGCTGCCAGTATATGTGGCAATAAATTCAAGTCTAGAGTTATCCTTCAGTCATATAAAATATTGAACACAGCATATCATTTTAAAATGATGTGTAGCACACCATGTAGAGAGCAAAATGACAATCCACGATAATACTTCCTGACCCCAGCTCTCTGACAAAGCCACAGTTTAACTGGTTTATTGACAGGGTAGATTATTATAGATTAGAGTGGTTCACAAAAGATGGCAGTTCCTTTTTTTTTTGTAATGGCATGACTGAGCTGTTCTTGAAAACCCTTCATCCACGGAGCTCAAAACATTACTAATAGGTACTATTACATCTAATCATTTGTCTGATAACTTCTTATTTGCAAGGCCATCAACATTTTAATTAGTATTAATCAATGATTCCTATGAGAAGGTCTAGCATATTTAAGTCATTTAAAAATGAGATGCTAAGGCCTGAGAGGTCTGAGTAACCCTTCCAGAGAAACAGTAGCCTACTTGCCCTCCAAAGTCAACTCTGTCCTTGGGTAATTGAATCATATTTATCTCTTTAGTAAGGGAAACAAATCAATTAGCCTTTTCAGAGCCATTTGATTTTGGCCAAGTTGCTTTACCTCCATTTGTTTCTTTCCTTTTATGATTGTAAATAAGAATATTACTAATTTTTGTCATTCTACTTGTGCTTTACAGAAAGATTTATCTAACTCATATGGTATTTTGATTTTCCAGAAAAGACTTATATGTATCAAATATAATTAATATTTCTTTTTTTATTGCAAACAGTTTGTATAAAGTGTTTCATATCATGCTTGGGAGAAGATTTTCTTAAAAACACAAACCCTTTGAATTCTTTTCTTATATTTCTATGGACTATTTAACAACTGAAATCTCCTTAATTTAAAGTGCCATGAACAGCAGATGGTGTCCCTAAAAAGACTAGTTTCATATTTGAGTCATTTTGCAATACAGCAATGTCTTTGTATTATATTTAAAGTATACTTAGTGTGTATAGGTACAGAATAGAAAGCCAAGTAACCAAAGATAGGAATGGAAGATAATAAATAAAATTTTTAACATTTTAATAATTCTCATTGTTGTTATAACCAAATACTGGTTAGATGTTCAAAGGTGAGATTTTGGTTTCTTAAGTTCTTTCCCTATCCACACACTTTAATACTTTGAATAAGATTGCTGCATGATTTCTTAAAGTAAAAGTGTCTTTGGGATCCTTGAGTGAATTTTCCTTAACTCTGTTTCTCCTGCATTTGTGCCCCTCTGCTTTCTGTGACCTTAATTGTTTTCATGACAGAAGTTGCATTTTGCTTGTCTATGGGCCACTATTTCCTGAGCCGAAAATAGCTAAAGTTATGTCTTCTTCCCTCTTGACTACCTTATTTCTAACAAACCTGGCCATTCCATTGGTTCTCCAACTATGGGAGAGAGTTGTGGTTTCAGATATGATTAAGTTGGTACTGAGAAATGTGAGAATTTGGATATTTTGCACATGTGTACTATTGATAACTGTCTTAGCCAATTTTGCTGTAACAAAGTACTGCAGACTAGGTGGCTTGAACAACAGAAATTTATTGTCTCCCAGTTTGGGAGCCTAGAAGTCCAAAATCAAAGTGCTGGCTGGCAGGATCATGCCTTCTCTGAAGTCTGTAGCTTTCTGGTGGCTTGTTAGTAACCCATAACTAAGTCTTTGCCTCTGTCACATGGCCATCTCTCTCCATTTATTTCTTCCTCTCTGTGTCCAAATATCTTCTGCTTATAAGGACTGCAGACTGATTGGATTAAAGCCCACATGAACTCAGTTTGGCCTCACCTTAACTAATAACATCTTCAAGGATCCTATTTACAAAATGGGTTCACATCCACAGGACTTGGGGTTCAGACTTGAACATGCCTGTGTGGGGGCCATGATTCAATCCTTAAAAACCACTAATTGGGATATGAAAACATCTGTCTTTTGAGGATATTTACTGTTTTCATATTTATAATTTTCTTTCTTCAGTTCCCACACCTGTTGTCCTGTTCCCTCCTGGACATTTCCTGGGACGCTTACCACTGCTCCCTCCTAGGCCTCTTATCTAGGTACTACAAGGAGAGGAAAAAGGAGTAAAACTAGTTTTGCCAGCTGCTTAGATCTCCCACCATAACAGGGGTTAATGGAAAATATTACTTGGAAGATATTTACTGGAGGAATTGATTCCCAACTTGATGTAGAATATCATGGATCAAGAAATGTGGAAAGCGTGGTGAGTAGCAAACACAGTGTGGTGAAAAGATTGTGGCTTCGTTCTACATCTGCAACTAATTACCTGTGCAATTCTGGGAATGGCTCAATGGACTTGAAGCTTCTCCTATATCAAAATGAGGAAATTGAACTAGATGATCTCTCTAGGCCTTTCCAGTCTTAAAGTAGAATGGCTACATGCATTACTGAATGCGTTTAGTCTGGGAGAAGCTTGTAGTTTCTCTGGTATTTCTTCCATTACTAAAATGGTAGTAAGAACTATGGGAAAAACGTCCAAATTGGGGGCATTGATGGAATGCCAAGGAATGACAGTCTATCATGAATAATGTAAAATGTAAATTAATATAAACCTCATTCACCTCCCTCTATACCCAATGAAAGTCAAAATAAATAATCCTTTCACAAAACAAAATTCTTACTACAACCAATTTCTCTGTATTAGATATTTTGATGTAATATCATTGATATAGAGTTTAATAATTCTTATAAAAAGTACAAAACAATAAGTAAAGCAAACTTCAAGAATGATGTCTTTAAGGAATGTGAATTGAGACTCCTTGAATCATCAAATAGAGAGTTAATGGGAGGTAAGGATATAATTGCTGCAGTATCAGTGCCTTAAGCATTTCCTGTTTCCTAGTACATGTTTCACTGAAAGGTTTTGTTAAGTGATTTCTTCTTTGCTTCTGCTGCTTTTGCCTTTATTTCAAATCTTCCTTTTAAAAAAATTCCTGTACTTAATTTCGTTCTGTTAACTTTTCTTTTTTATTCCATTGTTCCTAGATATTCTTTTACAATGAAATGCATAATAATATTTTACTAATTTTATCTACATATCAATCATTGTCATTGACATTACCATGCTTATTATTATGAAAGAGTTTGTGCATTTTGTGCGTGCTGCTTTTCTAGATATCTAGTAGTTTATAGAGAAGATGCAATTAATGAGGGTTTAAAGAAGAACATAGAGAGCAAATGAATTAAAGATTATATTATATGGTGAGTAGGTTTAGCTCAGTGGTTGAGCACATGCTTCCCATGTACGAGGTCCTGGGATCAGTCTCTGGTACATTCTAAAAAAAAATGTAGTTTATACTCAACTTAGTAAAATAGTACAATATTCCTTTGCCATAGTTATGTAAGTGTTTATCATAAAACAAATATCAAACTCTGACAATGCAGGTTTAGAAGCCTTTGCTATATTTTAAGAATTATCATTAAACTGTCCTCATACTGTGGGTTGTAAAGTATATTTCTTTGTCTGAGGAAATAAAACTTGGAAGTCCAAATTGGTACAGTATCTTCTGTTCCTGTCCTTTTATAGTATTTTGAGTATTTACTTCTACTGTAGGGTATGAGAATCCCATTCCAGAGTACATGTCTATTCCTGTCAGGATCCATTTTAGTCTCCCAGGGCTACCAGTGGCAGTCCGATGTAGATGGCTTGCCAGCTATGTGCAGGGATGGGGACGTGCTTTCTCCTGGGGAAATCTGTACAGCCATCTGCAGCTGTTCAATAGTGAATTGTGGGTCCTGCATAAACACAAGTGTTCTCCATTCTGCAGCATTCAAAACCAAAGGAGATTGCTCCTAAGTCAGTCACTCACAATCCATTTAATAAGGGTTCTTCAGAAAGTTGATAATCTTAATCCACAAAATGAAACAACTTCACATTATACTCCTTGGTTTCAGTAGTTTCTTGGTTTCATCCCCTGTCACCTGGAATATCTTCTTGGTGATCAGAGGTCATGGAAGTGTTATTTTTTGTTCCGGTATAATTTCTTCCTTTGGTAGTGGCTCTGAGGCTCGTGACCATAGCTTGGGCTGGCTGAAATCTGTGCTTGGCACAGCCCCAGGATCTACTCCAACACTCTGCCTTACTTTAATTTTTGCTTGATTATTAAAAATAATCAGGGAATTTTATATTTCACGTTTGTCGTTATTTTGCTTTTCCTCATGTATCCAGTGAGCCAACATGCTTTCACCATCTTTCAGTGAGGTAGGGTCATTCTAGAGAACCCCACACCTTATTCCAACTATATTGGGGGTTCCCAAGACCACCTTGAGGCTTGATGATTTAATAGAAGCAACACAGGACTCAGAAAAGCTTTTGTACTAATGGTTATTGCTTATTACAGTGAAAGGATAAAGATTAGAATTAGCAAAGGGAAAAGGTAGAAGTCTATGAGAAACTAGGTGCAAACTTCTAGGTGTCTTCTCCCAGTGGAGCACCACATGGGGACATACTTAATTCTTCCAGCAGTAATGTGTGACAATACATATGAAGTATTGCCAAATGCAGACGCTTATCCGAGCCTTGGTGTCCAGGGTTTTTATTGGGGATCGTTCATATAGGCATGCCCATTTGACCAACCTCAGCTACTCGGACTCTAGTCCCCTTACAGCAACACAGGCATTCACCATAAATTACATTGTTAGAATAAACTTATCTGGTCAAGTTGTAACAGCATGGCCCAAGACCTCAGGTATATTAAAACAAATGTTCTTAATAAATAGAGGGTGGCCCAAGGCCTCAGGCTTATAAAAAAACACTCTTATCAAGCAGAATATTTCAAGGGCTCAGAGGTTATCTTCCAGGAGGTGGTGAAGGGCAGTCCTGGGCCTTCCTATCTTTGAACTTAATATTTAGCAAATTTATATGTATTGAATGAATATTCCCTTTCTTCGACTGAAAATGCAACTCAAGATTCTTAGGTTAAATCACTTTATTGGCAGGAAAATTCAGAACATTTGTGTAAAGTTTTGAGGTCCTTGCATCTGAAATGAGAACATGCCTCAGTAAGGAAATGGACTTTCAACAATATGAAAAGCTAAGGGCCTATCTTTGCTCTTGTCTCTAATTCCAGTTATTCAAAGCATGATATGTAATTACATTTGGAAAGAAGTAGGACAATATATGAACTTGGTGTGACAGGCAGAATTTTAGATGACTCCCAAGATTCCTACCCCCTGATATATATGATCTGTATAATCTTTACCGCTTGAGTGGGGGCAGAACCCGTGAATGAATGAGATATCACCCCCACAATTGTTATATTATATGACAGAAGGGATTTTGCAGAAGCACTTAAGGTTACTAAGCAGTTGATTTTGAGTTACTCAGAAGGAGATTATCCAGGTAGATTTGACCTAATCACATAAACCCTTTAAATCTGGGTCTAGAGGTCAGATCCAGAGGAATTCAAGGGATTAAAATGTGAGAGGGCTGTATGACAAAGAACTGTTTTGATTGGCCTCCAGAAGCTCCCAGTCTACAGCCAGCAAGAAAACAGGGACTTTGGTCCCACAACCACAAGGAAATGAATTCTGCCAGCAATCTGAATGAACTTGGAGGGGAATGCTGAGCTCTGTGTGAGAACCACAGTATAACCAACTCCTTGATTGCAGCCTTGTGAGCCCTCCACAGAGAATTCAGGTAAGCCTTGCCCAGACTCCTGACCCACAGAAACTGAAAGATGATAATTTGTGCTGTTTTAAATTGCTAAAATTGCCGTAATTTGTTACGCAGCATAGGAAACAAATATGCTTGGCTAAGAGTAAAGTTGGAGCAAGTAGAAGAAAGATTATAAAGATATCTCTGATTAAAATCATCAGTCTGTAAATGGTTATTTGTTTGAAGACAGTGAAAATTATATTCAGTAAGACATATCAAGTCAGTTGTATTAAGTGAAACACAGCTGGAATTTTATCTTCCAATATGCTTCACATAGTCATTATATTGCTGTTTGATTTTTTTTTTTTTTTTTTTTTTGCCATAGGGGCTCACTTCACACAGCAACCAGTTCCTTTTATTCTTTTTCTTTTTGTATTTCTAATTATTTGAGGGCTCTCCCTAAACTTTAAAGATTTGTTCTTCATCTTTGGTTTTCAATTTATGGTTATGATATGCCTAGGTATGTTTCAAGTTTGGGTACTATTTGTTAACCTGTCTTTAGATATTGATGTTTTCCTCTGTAGTGTACAGTGTCTTAACTCTTTATTAAAAAAATTCTTCATTTCTGACATCACAACCAAATATTTATAGAAGAAATAATATCAATTCTACACAAGCTCTTCAGAAAACAGAAGAAAAGGAAATACCAACTCATTTTATGAGCCCAGAGTTACCTTGCTATCAAACCCCAAAGACATTACAAAAAAAAGAAAACTGTAGACTATCACTCACAAACATAAAGACAAAAACATCCATAACAAGATATTAGCAAATCAAGTCCCATAAAGTATAGAAATGATAATTTATCATGAAAAATCATGGTTATTGCAGGAATGCAAGGCTTGTTCAAAATCCCCCCCAAATGTAATTAATTATATTAACAGACTAAATAAGAAAAACTATATGATTTTCTCAATAGATGCAGAAAAACATGACAAAATTAAACCTTCATTCATAATAAAATAAACCCCAGAAAAACAGAAGAAAAGGGCATTTCTTCAATTTGAAGAAAGAAAACAAAACAAAATAACCCTACAGTTAACCTCATACTCAATGTATAAAGACTGAATACTTTTCCCCTAAGGTCAGAAATAGGATGAAGATGCCTGCTCTCATACTCACATCCAACATTCCTGACCTCATGTTTTCCATTTTTAGCATTTCATTTAGATTCTTTTTTATAGCTTTGATCTCTTTGCAGAAATTCTCTTTTTCTTTATATGTGTTGTCCACATTTCCCCCAAAACCCATTAACATTTTAATCACAGATATTTTGAAGTCCCTGTCTATTAATTTTAACCTCTGAGCCATCTCTGGGTCTGTTTCTATTGATACTTTCTTATCCTGCCTGTATTTTCACTCTCCTTTGTCAGTCTGAAACTGTTCAGTTACATAGAGGACTGTTTTCATTTCTTGGCCACTAAAACAAATACCACAAATGGGTTGGCTTAACAACACAAATTTATTAGCTCATGGTTTCAGAGGCTAGAAGGTTTGCTTCTGCCTAGGGTTGGTATCTTCTTGTTGCCTGGAAATCTTTGACATTCCCTGGCTTTTCCATGACATGACAGTGCACATGGTGGCATCTTTTCCTTTCTCTTCCAGATTCCCTTGAATTCTGGCTTCTGTCTGCTCCCCATGGCTTCTCTTTCTCTGCTCAATTGCCTTTTTCATAGGGACTGAAGCCATATTGGATTAAGGGCCACCCTCATTCAGTTTGGGCACATCTTAACATCTTCAAAGATCTTATTTACAAATGGGTTCATAGCTACAGGTCCAGGGGTTGGGACTTGAGCATGCCTTTTGTGAGAGACATGACTGATCCCCAACAGGGATATTTTGCATGAAAGGATACTACAAACTGAAGTTACTAATATTTAGTGCCTCAAAGGGGCACACATTTCTTTTGTAAGGCTGTTACAGTGGTGCCTACATCAATGTGGTCATCTGCCATTGAGTTGTTCTGTTATTTAATTTCAGTTTTCCATTCAGTTTGATGCAGTTCACCAATGGCTACAATGGTTTTGAGAGGGAAATCAGGACTTTCCTGTCAATGATGTTTGGAATCTAAACTCTATAAAGATTCTGGAAATTTCTTTGTGGTTTACAGTAGCTCACCTGTGGGTGAGGTACTGTGGGTGAGCTCCTTTCTTTATATTTTGACCACCAGATTTTTGGGTTGCTGTAGAATTTTATTTTTATACTAGGTGAACTATGGGAAAGAATTGGCATGTGGATCAAATCTGTGACTGGAGCTCCCCTGGATTCCAGTATGTTATGCCAGTCCACATATGGTGCTTAAAAGTTTGTTAAAAGTTCTATTCATTTTTCCTTAAACCCAGCTGTGGAACATTTGTTCTCATTCCTGTCAGTGTGCTTGGGATATAAGCAGCTGTGGTCTCTTTTCTCCTCTGAAGTTCTAGTATACTTCTTGAATTAATTAATCTCTCTTTCTTTGAATCCCCAGCTTTCTGATTGGTTTAAAAATTATAATTTTGCAGCTTATTTGGCTGGTTTTGGTTTTTATGATGAGAGCTATGATTTCTTTTGACTGTCTGCAGCCTAACTAGGCTTGTTCAGTTATGTTATGTTTTGCTTTCTCTATCTGGAGTGGAATGCTTTGGTTATTAAAATTCAATATTTCCTACCTAATAGTGAAATTATATATAAAATCATGAATTGGCATCTCAGTTAAACTTTGTCACTACTCCCTAAGTTCTTATATGGAATGCTCTCCTTGTAATTCATTTCTAAATATTATTCATTACAGTTTCATTTTTCTCAAAGAATACTTAGGAAATGGTTTGTGTGTGTGTGTGTGGTTTTTTGCTTTAAATTCTCGTTTTGTTACATTATGAGCAAGGAGTATTGTCTAAACAATTTCTGCTTTGGGGATGTTCTATTTAGGATCTAATATTGGATAATATGTCTTTTAAGTCAGGGTACTGGAATTATCTAGCATACAGGTTAGTAATTAATGCTTGTTGAATGAATTAAAGTAGCTTTATTTTTTCAGAAATGTTAAATATTTATGTAAATGTTTATGAAGTTCAAAATTTGATATATATTAACTTTATTATCCTATTCAGATCTTCTATTTTATTTTTCCTAAATGATTAAAGACTAAAAATGGTGTGCTGTCTCCCTTTAGATTGTGTTTCTGTCAATTTCCCCTTGTGTTTTCTAAAATAAATTACTCATACATTTTGTTGCTCTTAGTTAATACATGATAGTTCATGCTAGTTATACTTGTTTTCTTATTCCTTATAGATTCTTCTTTCATCTGGTTAATTCTCTTTGTATTTGCATAATTTTAATATTCATGTTTGATTTTTGCATTCTATTTCTGTTTGATATATCTTTTACCAGGCTTAATTTTTTTAAAAATTTATTATACATCCCCCCCTTTTTGCTTGCTCTTGCTGTGTTCATTTTTCTCTGCGTTCCTCTGTGTCTGCTTGTCTCCCCCTGCTGGGGTGACCTGCCAAGTCAGCTCACCGGCACGGCAGCCCACCTGCTCATGGGGGCTTGCCCTTTCTCGTGGGGGCTTACCTTTGCCCGCGGGGGCTTGCCTTTTTGCCCGCCTGTGGGGGCTTGCCTTTGCTTGTGGCGGCATGCCCCGCCTGAGTTGGCTTGCCTTCTCGAGGTGGTCCACCCATTCAAGGAGGCCCAGGGACCGAACCCGGGGCCTCCCGTGTGGTAAACCGGCACCCTACCAACTGGGCTATACAGCTGGCCCCCAGGCTTAAATTTTTAAAGTTTATTTATGTCACCTTTTCTTAAGTGTAATTCTAGTAAACAACTTGTGATTATATTTTTTAAAATTTTATTGAAGTATATCATTCATATATGAACATACATAAACAATAAGTGCATAGTGAAAGTTGTGAACTTATAAAACGAACATGCATAACATCATACAGGACTCCCATACATCACCCCACCACCAATACCTTGCATTGTTGTGAAACATTTGTTAGAAATTATGAAAGAATATTGTCAAAATATTGCTACAGTACTAATTATAGTCCATACCTTACATTTGCTGCATTTTCCCCCAACCCACCCTATTATTTATTTATTTATTTACTTTTATTCATTTTTATCCCCCCCATTCCCCCCCGTTTTGCTGTTTTTGTGTCCATTTTTTGGGAAATTCTCTATGTCTGTTTCCTGTCCTCTCTTCTCATCCTTTTCCTCCTGTCTTCACCGGAATTCAATCCTCAGAAACTCCGATGTGGAAGAGAGGTGTCCTACTGCCTGCACCACCTTAGTTCCTGTGTTTTTTGGTGCGTCTCATCTTGGCTCTCCCTTGTGTCACTGTCCTGTTATGTCATCATCTTGCTGTGTGGCTCTGCGGGGCCTGACGGCACACCCATGCATGGGGCCTGGTGGACTGCGCGCCTTCTATATTTTTCTTTTTTAAAATTTTTACTGGGAGGTCCTGGGGATCAAACCCAGGTCCCTCCATATGGGAGATGGACGCCCAACCATTTGAGCCACATCTGCCTCCTTGCCACATCTTTTAAGGTTGGCCAAAGATACCTAGAGTTACAGTCATTTCCCACACAGGATGGTCATATAATAAATCAGGCTTGGTTTATTACCAGCATTTCTAAAAACCAGACCTAGGGAGAAAAACTAGGTCTGGAGACACATGCATGGTTTCTAATATAGCGAATGTTTAGCCTACCCTGATGTAATGGTTTGAGTTTGATTTAATTATGAATTCCAAAAATATAGATTAGATTATGTTT